>PVLC010007667.1:0-61972 GCA_004027655.1 Graphiurus murinus | reverse complement strand
GCCCTGCCTCACCCGGTTTGTTATCAGTGAAAGTAATGAAGGAATCTCCCCACCCTGATGGGGAAGCCCTGGGTAATTTACAGCGGCCCTGAGGTTCTGGTTACTGTCTCTCCTCTCTGAGGCCTGGGAGGGGATCACCTAACAGGTCTAGTTATCAGCTGTTCCCCAGGGTAACACAAGACTCGGGAACCCCACTCCCTTTCCTCTGCCCCACTGAGTCAGCGGTCAGCGGCCCAGCCCAGGTACCCACAAATAGCGTCTCGGCCTGATCTCACCGGATGGACGCTCATCAGAGTGACTCAGTGCTGCTCTGAGAACTGCCTCCAGGGAGATGCGCCTACCTCTGCCCCCACCCCAGCAACAGGGAAAATCCCTTATCGAGCCACAGAGGAGGATTTCAGAAACTGGGGAAAAGTTGCCAAACTGGGCTGAGATCTTAGGATGAAAATAAAAAGGAAAGGCGTGGAAGAGATTCTCAAAGCTGACTGTCAAATCAACTTAAGGTGCTGTGCAAGGTCCTGTGGCCCTGTCTAGGGGACAAGGGTGTTACAACCAGGCCAGTCAATGGCCACTGGTGCTTTAGGGGATCCTGAGTTGGCTGTCTTCCCTATACCAACTTACCAGAGCTGTCCCTGCTGCAGGGACCATTTTTTAGCCCACCCTGTATTCCAGGCACTACTGTGGGCTCTCACAGTGCCCTGCAACATATATTAGGTCTTGTTGACTCTGTTTTATCACTGAAAGGCTGAGGGCTTGTCCAAAGTTTCTGAGCAAGTGACCAAGCCAGCATTCAAACCCCAGTATGAGCTACACTGCCCCCTAGCATGGTTTGTGACCTTGTCAGCCTCTGAATGCAAGGGTCCTCCTTGGATGGTGATGTGGGTATGAGTGTCAAAGTGGATGTGGTATCCCCAACTTCACCCTCCACCTGCTTTGCTTTCTCAGATCAAAATGATCATGGGCGGGGGGATGTAAAGACAGAGCATGCACATGTGTGCATGCTCCTGCCTGTGCGGAGTGAGTGTGCCTGTCCATCCTGCAGTCTCTCCAGGGTTGCTGCAGGTTCTGCCCCTCCCTGGAGGGCAGGTGGATCCGACCAGGGACCTGTCACTGAGCACTGAACGTGGGTGAGCTCTGATAAACCCATCTAGAGGAGCAGGAGCAACTGGGGCTGGTAGAACTGAGTCAGTGGCAGTGACCTTCCTTTGAAGATATTTAATGGCATGAAAAATATTTTTTGGAGCCAGGCATGGTGGTGCACACTTGTAATCCCAGTACTTGGGAGGTTGACAGGAGGATCCGGGTTTGCAGAGAGCCACAGCTACTTATTAGTGAGGTCCTCTGCAAATTAGTGAGACCCTGTTTCAAAATAAAGAATAAAAAATAGGGTTAGGGGTATAGCTTGGAGGTAGAATGCCCCTAGGGTTTAATCCCCAGTACTACAAAAAAGAAAAATGCTTTTTGATGTAAAAAAAGAAAGAAAGGAAAAGAAACAAACCAACACTGTAGACTTAAAAAAATATATCAACAAGCTGGGCGTGGTGGTGCATGCTTGTAATCCTAGCATTTGGGAGGCTGAGACTGAAGGATCCGGGTTCATGGCCAGCCTCAGCTACCTAGTGATGTACTCCGCAACTTAGTGAGATCCTGTTTCAAAATAAAGAATACAAAATCGGGCTGGGGGTGTAGCTCGGAGGTAGAATGCCCCTGAGTTCAATCCCCAGTACCACAAAAAAAAAAAAATCAACAAAACTCTCTAAATGATGGGATTATGGGTGATTTTTATTCTCTAGCTTGCTCTTGACTGTATTTTCTACAGTAAACATGTACTAACTATTCTCATGGTGATGAAGTTATTTAATCTGCTGCTAGTGAGAGAATTTGTTCCTTAAGGATTCTCTTAATCTGGTCGATTGAGTTCTTATTAAATATGCTTCATTTCATTTTTCTATTTCCTCTGTGGTGGCACTTTTTTTTTTTTTTTTTTTTAAGAAAGACTGTTCTAGTATAGAAGTTTTGTTGTTGTTGTTGTTGTTGTTTTGTTTTGTTTGCAGTACTGGGGATTGAACCCAAGGGTATTCTACTTCCGAGCTATACCCCCAGCCCTGTTTTTTATTCTTTATTTTGAAACAGGGTCTCAATAAGTTGTGGAGTGCCTCACTAGGTAGCTTAGGCTGGCCGCGAACCCAGATCCTTCAGTCTCAGCCTCCCAAATACAGGGATTACAAGCTTGCGCCACCATGCCCGGCTAGTATAGAAGTTTTTGCCAATTTGATGGTAAAGGTTAAATAACTTTCTTAAACTAGCACGTAACGAGATATCACTTCACTGGGAGTGCTGTAAGCAAAAAGACAGACAATAAAAGTGTTGGCAAGGATGATGAGAAATCAGAGCCCTCATGATGCTGGTGGGAACATAAATGGCATAGCCCCTGTGGAAAGCAGTCCAGTGCCTCCTCAAAAAGTTATATATAGCCAAGCATGGTGGCACACGCTTGTAATCCTAGTACCTGGGAAACTGAGACAAGAGGATCACAGGTTCACAGCCCGCCTCAGCTACTTAGTGAGACCCTGTTCCAAAATAATGAATAAAAATAGGGCTAGGGGGTGTAGGTCAGAGGTAGAATGCCCCTGGATTCAATTCCCAATACTTAAAAGAAAAAAGTTATATATAGAATTACCATGTGACCCAGCAGTCCCACCCATAAGTGAAAATTTATGTTCACACAAAAACTCACATGGTTCATAGCAGAATTATGCATAATAACCAAAAAAATGGAAACAACTCCATTGTCCATCAAGTTGAATAGTCAAACAAAATGTGGTATATCTGTACAATGGAATATCATTCAACCACAAAAAGGGGTGTAGCGCAATACTGATACATGCATGTACCTTAGAAACAAGCTGCGTGAAGACGCCAGCACAAAAGGCCACGTATTGTCTGATTCCATGTGTGTGAAATGTCCAGAACACGTCGGTCTACAGAGAGACAGTAGGTGGATTATTGGTTTCAAAGGCTGGGAGACAGGGTGGATGAGGAGTGACTAAGAATGGGTACAGGTTTCTTTTAGGAGCGATAAACATATTCTGAAACTAAATAATTGTTAATGGTTTTATTACTGTGAATATACTAAGAGTCACTGAGGTGTTCCCTTTAAAAGAATGGGTTTTATGGCATGTGAATTATACTTCAAGTTTTTTAAAATGACCAACTTAGCTAGACATAATGGCGCATTTTTGTAATCTCAGTACCTGGGAGACTGAGACAGGAGGATTGCAGGTTCGTGGCCAGCCTCAGCAACTGTGAGGCCCTCTGCAACCTAGTGAGACTCTGTTTCAAAATAAAGAATAAAATAAGGCTGGGGGTATAGCTCAGAGGTAGAATGCCCCTGGGTTCCATCCCTAGTACCACATACACACAAAAAAAACGACCAACTTGAACTCATAAATGCTGGGCCCGCTGTAGTGAGCACATGGGCCTCCCTGCTTACCAGCTGTGTTGTCTTGGGCAAGTTGCTTAACCCCTGGGAGCGTTGTTGTCTTATGGGAAAGTGGGGGGTACCATTGCGTCATGAGGTTCTTGGGGCAGTTCGCTTTGAGTCCATTGCTGCTGCTGCTCCTCCATCGGCAGGCATTAATTCTCCCCAGGAGACAGGTCTGCCATTGGTGTGAGGGGGGTGGTCTTGGTTTTGCTTTCTATCCCTGTGGGCGAGCCCCTATGAATACCTTCCTTTCTAAGAGATGGTGGCCCACCTTGCCTAGCCATTTTCAATGTTTATTTGAGGCAGAACAAGCCAGAGGCAGTGGCTTCTTCTAAAACTTGCTGCTATGGAGATGTCACCAGCTTCTAAGTTCAATGCACTTGGGTAGCAGAGGTATTTATTTTTCCAATAGATCCTTACTACCCTTTCCCTTCACCCTCCTTTGTTGGTGTGTGTTCTCTCTCTCTCTCTCAGGCATAGAAGAGTGAGAGTGAGCTCTGCAGTCTGCAATCCTTGCATGGAGTCAGAGCTGTTGTTTACAACCGGCGACATCAGCCATAACAGTGGTGGGCCTCGCAGACGACACTTCAGCACTCTGCTCTCCGGGGCCATCTTTGGCTCAGGACCAGGGTGGGGATGGCCAGTGTTGGAGGCAGACTAACAAGCCTCTCTCTTTCTCTTATTATTTGGGAGAGGACGGTAGTTGGGGATTGAACCCAGAGGCATTCTACTTCTGAGCTGTACCCCAGCCATTTTTACTTTTTATTTTGAAACAGGTTCTGGCTAAGTTGCTGAGGGTCTTGCTAAGTTGCTGAGATTGGCCTAGAACCTGTAATCCTCCTGCCTCAGTCTCCCAAGTACTGATATTACAGGCGTGCGCCTCTGAGCCCAGCTTTTTTGCTTTATGCTTAAAGTCTGTGCTGGAGCAAGCAGTGCTTCTTCCCCTGACGTCTGCCCTCCCCGATGGCCACCTCCACACACACTTTTTTTTTTCCTGCCTTTAAATTATAGGACCATCTGAAGCCAAAGCCATTATTTTGGTTTACTATTAAGAGTATCTCAACTTTTGCTGAAGTTGAAGGCTAAAATCAGTCCACCTTCTCCGAATGTGGGTTTTTCCAACATACCAACACCTACCACATTCTCAGCTATGTAAACTGCAAAGATAGTAGAGAGAAGGAAGGGAGTAAGATGAAAAAACATAGTCTCTGGCCTCTGAATGCCAGAAATCTAGTAAAACAGATGATCTTTGTCACAGAGCCTGAAAACTACAGGAAGAGGGACAGAGGGTGGAGGCCATTAGAGCTGGCATGAGTCCCCAGGGACAAAGACACCCTCTGTCCACAGTGTGCCCACTCTGCTAGGGACCGTGCTGAGCACACGTGTGCCTCATCTCCATCAGCCCTCGCTCCCTAGGGGTGGGTGCTTTCCCCATTTTATAGACAAGCAAACTGAGGCTCAGAGAAGATATTACTTGTCCCAGACCACCCTGCAAGCAAAGCGGGGTCTGCCTAGCGTGTGAGCTGGTGTCCTTAACCCCTGTGCTGCTGTAGGGGAGGTTCTGTGAAATGTCATTGGGTAGGATGAGAGGATGGATGGCAAAGACAAGAGCCACTAACATGGAGGTCATGGTCATGAGCGTTCCTGTGTCCAGTCAGGATGACACACACACATGCAGCGCACCCCGGGGTTGGTCCTGAGCTCCTGGGTCTGAGGGACAGTGAGCAGGCTGTGAGGGGCTGAGCCATGACATGTGAGAAACTGTGACAGAGGAAGGGGCCCTGCCACAGGAAGGCGGCTAGGTTTATAGGGCATGGACACAGGATGGCAGGGGAGGGATGGCAGCTGCAAGAAGATTAAACAAGGAGAACTTTGCAGCAGTGGGAGCTGCACATGAACTCTCTTAGGGAACTGAGTTCTTGGACACTGGGACTGTGCCCCCACACACAGCCACATAGGGTGTTGTAGGGAGGGACAAAGCAAGGATTAGACAGCACTGTTTACTTGGAATATAGATAACTCCCAGCGACAGTGATGGGGCATGAACAAACACGCAGGAACAGGATCGCAGGCTGGGTGGTTTCTCTAGTCCCCTCCAGTCTTGGCTATATTTAGTGTGTGCTCTTCTGGGCTGGGTTTGGCGGGGAATATTGTTCGTGTGTGTGTCACTAGGATCCCGGGCCAGGGAAATCGCCTCCTGAGACTCGGTCAAGGAGGTTCAAAGATTTTGATTCTTCCTCACCTTCACCGTCTGGCAGTTGGTTGGGGGTGTGGATGGGGACATCCAGGAGGCACTTGTGCTTCAGCCTCTGTGTAATTTGGGGCATGCTGACAGGCAATGATTCGCATAATGAGAGTGAGCCTGGGGAGTCGGAGTCCTGCGCCTGCAAGGCTGGGCGCCTCACCGCTGAGCAGAGATGTCAGTGCCCAAAGCCAGGAAGGGGAGGGAGGCCACAGGGAAACACCCCCTGCAAAGATAAGGTCAGTGTACTCAAAGCATGGTGGTGGTGGAGGTGTGTGCAACTTGTAGTGATGATCGGGGCAGGGGTAACAGCTTGGGGGGGCTTTACATCAAGAAGAAAAGCAGAGGGGAGCAGCAGGAGAGGAGAGGACTCTGGAGGCCAGTATCCCCTTGTGGGTCGCACCACTCAGATCCCTGGGAAGATGGGGCAGGGGCTACACCGGCCAACCACCTCTCCTCTGGCGGGTTGCCAGGGCCATTCAGCCAGGGAGACGCAGGGGAGAGGGGCTCTGCAGAAATGGGCTGATTCACTATTTCCACTCGTTCCTCTGCAGTGTTGGTGGGCAGATCACACGCCAGCCTCGTAAACTCACTCCCCGCTTGTCCATGTGACGTTTATAGCCCCACAGGGAGCTGGCTTTTTAATGAGCCTAATTTGAGACTGTAAGTAGGAGTTTGTAAAACAAACAGCGAGGGGCTTCGGGCCAAAGCCCAAAGTTGCAGTTTGAGTACACAGGGTCTCATGGGGCTCTGCAGACAGGGAGGGACTCCTCCAGTGGAGGTGCTCCCCAGGGAAGGAAGGCTTGCCCTTTCAGGAGAGCTGGCTATAGGCTCTGTCCCCTCCCACCAAGCCCTGTCCCAGAAATGGGGAGGCTTAGCAAGCGAGCCCATTGTGGGGTTGTGTTGGGGAAGTCCTGGCTCTCCTCTGGGGAGGCAGGGGCTCCTCAGGAGTGGACGGGTATGCACACTGAGGGCTGGAGGCTAGCACACCTGGGAACCTCAAGTGCTCCTCCCCAACACTCAGCCCCACTCCCAACCCTACACCACCTCTGGAGGAAGAGTCTGGTGTTCAGAGGCACCGCACGGGAAACCCCACTTCCACCTTATAGCTTGCTTCCCCATCTGGCAGAGCTGGTTTTCAAATTAAGATGGAGCTGAAGAGTGTAGATGTGTGGTAGGAGCCTGCCAGGTCAACCTCTGTCTAAAAGGCTCCAGGTAGAAGGACAGGCAGCTTACCTCCCACGTGGATGCTAGGGAGGGGGGCTTTTCAACACTAGAGGACTGGGGTGTGATGGGACTGCCCACCATAAGGTTGCATAAGAGAGGTCCCTCCTGACTCCCCCAAAAGAGCAGCAGCAAGTACTGTGCGCCTTTAGAATGGTGTGTACCACAGCCACCAATAGCGATGATGGGAAGCTACATTTCCGGTTATGGAAAGACATCCATGATATGGTAGGTGAAAAAGAAAGTCCTCCAGATATGTGCAAGGATTCTTTTTGGGGGGGTGGGTGGCAGTACTGGAAGTTGAACTCAAGGGTATTCTACCTCCAAGCAATACCTCCAGTCCTGTATTTATTTATTTATTCATTCATTCATTGAGCATTCTACCTCCGAGCTACACCCCCAGCCCTATATTTTATTCTTTATTTCAAAACAAGGTCTCACTAAGTTGTGGAGGGCCTCACTAAGTAGCTGAGACTGGCGGCGAACCTGTGGTCCTCTTGTTTGTCTCCCAAGTCCTGGGATCATAGGTGTGCACCCACGCCTGGCTAGAAGAATTCTGTTTTTAAAATTCATTGTACAGATGCATACTCTAAAGTCTGAAGGGTTGCTATACCATAATCTCCATGGTGACTCTCTGAGTAGTAAAATTTTGGTGATTTGTGCCTTCCTCTTTTTGTCTATCTGATGCTTTGAAATTAAAATGAGCCATGAAGGAGTGGAGTTCTGCCGACCTCAAGCAGCAGCTGTGATCCACCTGGAAGGCCCCATCTGCAAGGCAGTGTCTGTTCCTAGGTCTATGCTACATGCAGGCTGGCATTGCCATTGCCACCTCTGCCCTCAAGAGCCTTGGCCAGAGCCACCTGTTCTCTGTGGAGGCTGCGGACCTCCACAGAGAACAGGCAGACTGGACTCCAAAGCCAGCCAGACTGGATAGTGAACTTGGGGTGGTCATTTTCAACCTGCTTCATGGAGACACAGAGGACCTGAGAGTCGGAGACCTATATTGCCATTGGACTTTTCATATTATGTCATCTTAACAAAGGTTTCCAGAGTTTGTTTGCTTGTGGTACTAGGGATTAAACCCAGGGGTATTCTGCCTCCAAGCTACACCCCCCATACACACCAGCCCTTTTTATTTTTTATTTTGAAAAAGATCTTGCTAAGTTGCTGAGGATGGCCTCGAACCTGCGGTCCTCCTATCTCATCTCCCAAGTAGGGGGATTACAGGCATATATCACCACACCCAGCAAAAACAATAATAATAATAAACTGTTGGTTTATATCAGAAAACCACTTTGTAAGTCCCAGAAAACATGATTGTTTTGGACTGAATTGTGTACCCCATGAAATTCATGTGTTGAAATCCTAACCTCCAGTATCTCAGAATGTGACTGTATTTGGAAACATGACCCTTAAAGAGGCAATTAGTGTAAAATGAAGTCATGAGGGTGGGTCCTAATCCAAAATGCCTAGTGTTCTTATAAGAGGAGACAAGAACACAGACAAGCACAGAGAAAGGCCACGTGAACTCAAAGAAGACAGCCCTCTACAAGCCAGGGAGAGAGAAGAGAGGCCTGGGAAAAACTGACCACTGACTCCTTGAGCTCAGGGTTCCAGCTCCTAGAACTTTGAGAAAATACATATTTGTTGTTTAGGCCACACAATCTGTGGTGGCTCTTGTTCGTTCGTTCTTTCTCTCTCTTTCTTTCTTCCTTCCTTTCTTTTTTTCTACTTCCTTATTTCTTTCTCTTTTCTCAACATCCCTAGCAAATTAATAGGCCAACAGGGGATTATCTTTCAATTGTAAAGAAATTCAGGGACAGACAGTTCATGATGTGATTTAGCTGCTAGGTGAGACCGCAAGAGTCCCAGTTCTAGCTTCTGCTCTGCCGTCCTCAGCGTGTTGGCTTTGGTCCAACTCTGCTCCCTTCATGCATCCCTCCTCTCCCCTCCCACCGTGTCACAGCACCTTGGGGACGGCGCTCCAGCTTTGCAGCAGGGGTCTGCCTCATGGTTATACCGTGGTTGCTGCTGCACCTTCCTCAGTCAGTGCATCACAGTCGAGGCAGTAAGAAGATCAAAAGCCCTGCCAGCTAGGTGGCCTATCCCTTTCAATCAGGAAAAGCAACATTTTCCAAAACCCCTGAAGCCTTGAATTGATGTCTCATGTCCTTAACTATGTCCCATGACTGGTAGGAAGCCTGCAGAGGTGCTTTCCTGGTCTCCTGGCATATTGCATAACTGCTTGAGACAATGCTAGGATTCTGTTAGCCAGAAAGAAGGAATGGTGTCGATAGTTCACTGAGAGGGGTGGGGCAGTTTCAACTGCCCAAGGATTTTTTTCTTACATCTTTGCAGGGAGAGATCATGTAACCCTTCAAGATCTAAGCAGGACATACTGAAGTCTGGGGGAAATGTGCCCATCTGGGAATGAATGGTCTCCAGAGACCTCCTTTCCATAAAGGGGCTTCCTTCCCTGTGTCCCCTCCACCCCTGCCCCCACTTTGCTATTGTGTGGTTTGTTCATGAAGTCTATAAAACCCCTTTGGAGTTCTTTGAGTAAGTGGAGTGGGAGGGGGAGGGGGATTTCTGAAACATCCTGTTATTTTTCCTCCCTTGCTATTAATGTCAGTGCACAGCAAAAGCCTGAGTCTTCAGATGTTCCGTCTAACCTTCTAGTGCACACTGCAGGCTCCTCTGATATTGATCATGGTGCATTTTGATCATTTGTCTATGTGATTTCTCTTTCCCTTCGGTGTTCCTAGCACCAAGTTCTATGTAGCTCATAGGTGTAGGGTGAATATTTGTGTGAGTGAGTGAATGAGGAGAATAGCACAGTGTTGTACAAATAGATGAATGGGACAGGGCAGAGAGGCCAGAAACAGACCCACAGTTTAATAGAATAGGTTCTAATGAACAGTCGGCAAATCTTTGATAAAGGAGCAAAAACCATACAGTGGAGTAAAGACCTGGACATCCACATTCAGTGAAAAGAATCTAGACCTCATGCTCTTCCCTAAATTAACTCAAAATGGATCACAGACCTAAATGTAAGGTGCAAAATTATGAGACGCCTAGGAAATGACAGAGAACACCAAGATGACCTTGGGTTTGGTAATGACTTTAGATATGAAGCCAAAAGCCAGTCCATGAAAAAAAGAATTGATAAACTGGACTTCGTTACAATTTAAATTGTCTGCTCTGAGAGAGATAGTCAAGAAAGTGAGAAGAAAAGCCCCAAAGAAGGAGAAAAATATTTGCAAAAGACCTATCTGATGGAGGACTGCTATCCAAAATAAGCAAAGAACTCTTAAAGCTCAATGATAGGAAAGCAAACAACCCAACTTAAAAATGGGCCAGGACTGGGGATGTAGCTCAGTGGTAGAGCATTTGCCTAGTGTGCTCAAGACACTAGGTGAGACTCCCAGCACCACAAAATAAATAAATAAATAATTAAAGACTTTATCAGACACCTCACCAAAGAAAATACACAGATGGCAAGTAAGCACATAAAACAATGCTCAATATCATTTGTCATTAGGGAACTGCAAATTAAATAACAATGAGATGCCACATGGGAGGCTAGACAGGAGGATTACAGGTTTGTGGCCAGCCTCAGCTATTTATTGAGGTTCTCCGCAACTTAGTGAGACCTTGTTTCCAAATAAAGAATAAAAAATAGGGCTAGGGGTATAGCTTGGAGGTAGAACGCCCCTGAGTTCAATCCCCAGTACTGCAATAGATAAATAAATAAATAGCAATGAGATGCCGGATGTGGTGGCACCTGACTGTAATCCCAGTACTTGGGAGTCTGAGACAGAAGGATCACAGATTTGAACCCAGCCTCAGCAACTTAGTGAGGCTGTAAGCAGCTTAGGGAAACCCTGTTTCCAAATAAAATAGGGCTGAAGGTGTAACTCAGAGGTAGAATGCACCTGGGTTCAATCCCCAGCCAGCACCACACACACACACACACACACACACACACACACACACAATATATATATATATATATATATATATATATATATACCACTACATACCTTCCCCTACCCCCCACTCCGGTGGTACTGGGCATTGAACACAAGGGCATTCTACCTTTGAGCTATACCCCCAGTCCTATTTTTTTATTCTTTATTTTGAAACAGGGTTTCACTAAGTTGCATAAGGCTTCACTAAGTAGCTGAGGCTGGCCTCGAAGGGATCCTCCAGTCTCAGCCTCCCAAGTCCTGGGATTATAAGCATGGGCCACCACGCCCGGCTCATCTACATACCTATCAGAGTAACCAAAATCTGGAACACTGATACTACCAATTGCTGGTGAGGATATGGAGCAACAGGAACTCTCAGGCTTTGCTGATGGGATTGTGAAATTGTACAGCCCCTATAGGGCAGTTCCTTACAAAATAACTATACTCTCACCATATAATCCAGTAATTACACTCCTTGGTATTTACCCAAAGGAGTTAAAAAGTTATGTCCACACAAAAAACCCACTCACAGATGTTTATAGCACCTTTATCTACAGTTGCCAAAACATGGAAGTGACCAAGTAGGAGGTGACAAAGTAAACTGTGATACCTCCAGGTACATGGAATATTATTCAGAGATGAGCTACCAAGCCATGAAAATATATGGAGGAAATGCATTTTACTGAGTAAAAGGAGCTGATACTGTATGATCCAACTATATGATGATATGGAAAAGGTAAAACTAAGGAGACAATTTTATTGTTGTTGTTTTGTTGTACTGAGAGTTGAGCCCAGGGCATTCTACACCCTCAGCCCTATTTTATTTTTTTATCTTGAACCAGGGTCTTGGTAAGTTGCTAAGGTCCTCCCTAAGTTGCTGAGGGTGGTTTGACTTAGTGATCCTACTGACTCAGCCTCCCAAGTACTGGGATGATAGGCATGTGCCACCATGCCCAGCCCAACAGAGACAATTTTAAAAACTGGAGGTTGCTGGGGTGAGGGGAGGGATGAAGGAAGAGGCAGAGCACGGGTGACTTTGAGAGCGGGGATACACTCCATGTGATACTGCAGTGGTGGATCCCTGTCACTCACACACCTCTGTCCAAACCCATAGAATATAGGACACGTGGTCTCTTTTCTGCCGCTCTAATGGAATGTCTCAGACTGGGTCATTTCTGGGTCATTTATAGTAAACAAATTTATTTCTTACAGTTCTGGAGGAGTTGGTGAAGAAACATATAAGGGGGCCAATGTCTGGTGAGGGTCTTCTTGCTATGTGACAGAAGGCATCCCACAGGAGGGGGGAGGGGGCAAGAGGGAAGGGGGCCAAGCTCGTCCTTGACCAGGAGCCCACCCGTGCTAACTAACCCGCTCTCTGTATAGGCATTGATCCACTCACGAGGGCAGAGCTCTCGTGGCCTGAGTCACCTCTTACAGGTCCCACCTCTCACAGTCACAGCATTGACGAGTCAGTTCCCAACACATTCAAACCATAGTAAACACCGCAAGTGCAGCTTAACATGGACTGTGGGTTTGGGGTAATAATGATGTCAGTCTAGGTTCTCCAGTTGTATCAAATGCACCATTCTGGTGGGGGAGATTGGTGACGGGGAGGATGTGCATGTGTGAGGGGCAAGGGAGATATGGAAATTGCCATCATTCCTACTCAGTTTCTCTGTGAACCTAAAACTCCTCTAACAAACATCAACCTATTTAGAAGTCTTTCCCTAGCCCTCCGATGTTTATTCCAAATTTGAAGCCATCAGTTCACCTTGGAACAGGAGTTCCCAGGGCTTGAGAAAATGTGTTCTGTCTACAGGTTTGTTAACTGCCTGCTGGTACCCCTCTCTGGAGCTTGGGGTGGTAGGAATACAGGTGCATCAGGAAGGGAGTCTCATTACCTCTGAGCTGTGGTGTCACCGGCACACTTAGCCTTGGGTGTCTTTGTACTAGCCCAGATTGTGAAGCACATGTAAATGAGCCAACAAAAATTCTCCCCTTTGTGAGTTACCTTTTTGACCTATAAAGACCAATAAATTAGAAATTGCTGCTAACACTGACCTAGGCTATCACCAACTATAAAGATAATTTTTTAAAAATGTTCTTCACTTATTTGGCTTTAAAAATGATCTCTTAAATATCTTTAGTTACAAAAAATATAATCTGTGACCTCCATCTTCCATCTTTAGGTGCTTAATCCAAATGCTAACAGAAACGGGCAGCTAGACTGAGAAGCCGCAGTGGTCAGCCTGGGCAGGATTTGGGCTGTGAATTCCACAGCAGCGCTAGCACATGGCTGCCTGCAGCAGGCTCTCTGGACGCCACTCTCCGGAGCCCCAGCTCCCCTGCCTGACGAATCTGCCTCAGTTGTGCAAATGACCCTGCTGCTCACCTGCTCCTGGCCCTCAGACAGAGTCCGAACCCTTGGGCTTTTGCATCTGGAGTCTGTAACAATCTTCCTGTCCCTCTGAGCTCCCTCTTCCACTCCTTCTAAGGGTTCCTGGGGCCAAGTCCCACCCACTGCCTTTCAATGAGAGCTCACTTACATAACCTCTTTTAATCCTCAGTCTGATAAACTAGGTGCTATTATTAGCCACACTATACAGATGAGCACATTGAGGCTCAGAGAAGAGAAGAAACTAGTCCAGAGTCACACAGCTAATGAGTGGCAGCACTGGGCTCTGAAGCCTCATCTCTGACTCACGCTCTAAAATTAGCCGGGGAGTCTAATAGTCCAACCCTGTGGAACTGGAACCCACGGCGACTGAGGCAGGTTATGTTCGTGAGCGGCATTCAAGTGCAGTACATTTCTGATGAATACATTCGTGTTCTATTAATAAATTCCTTGGCCATCTGCCTTGGGCCTTGTGATGTTCTTGACGTGTTTAACCCCCAAGGAATGACTTGTGTTTGTTGCGGGTGCCTGGCACTTTTCTTCCTGTCTGAGCTGACTCCTGGAGGCTGGGCGGCTCCTCTCTTCTCCCTGCAGGCAGCTCTGCTCCCTGGCAGGGGTAGTGGCTCAGAAATCACACCCCAGGGCACCGCCTCGCTTCCCCTCCTACCCCCATCGGTCCGCCTGCGCCTGCTCCCTCACCTGAGAGCAGTACCCGCCTCCTTTTCTGCCAGTGGGGATTCCAGCTGTGGGGTGTGAGAATTTTCCCCTACTCTCCCTGTTCTCAGATCCCAGCATGTTGCAACCTGCACAGGCTGTGGCAGGTACTGGAAGGTGAGGCCACCATGTGGCTACCACCAGCACACAAACCTAGAGTGGCAAGCAGTACACGGTGAGGCCCCAGTGCCAGCAAGGTGGCCCAGGAAGTCCTACTGGTGACACAGTCCCTGAGTCACCACACCTGGGGCCAGGCGAAGACATGTAGACAGATCTCACTACCTGCTTAGCAGTGTAGAACCATCTCTGCCTGAGTTTCTTCCAAGAGGAGACTCCTTTCCCCTCATCCACTTTTTTTTTGGGGGGGGGGCGGTAAAATCTTTATTAAACAACTAGGCTTTCTTTTTATTTACTTTTCTCCATGAGCTCACAATGGTTATAGTAATAATGGTTTTGTTAAAAAGTCTAAAGAATAATGGAGGAGGGGGATTATCTAAAATTCTACCATGCAAACTAAGCATAATGAGGCATGCCTGTAATCTCAGTACTTGAGAGGCTGAGACAAGAGAATCACAGGTTCGAGGCTAGCCTCAGCAACTTAGACCCTGTTTAAAAAAAAAAAAATAGAGCTGGGGGTGTAGCTCAGAGGTAGAATTCCCCTGGGTTCCATCCCCAGTAACACACACATACACACACACATACACACACACACACACACACACACACACACACACACTCTACCATGTGAATATAACCATCTTAGATGTTAAATGACTTCTATTCTAGGCTCCTTTCAGGTAACTAGATGATAGTACTTTAACTTTCACTTTATTTAAAAATTTAATTTCAGATAATGAATTCTGTACTGTATTTGAAATTTTGGATATTTCTTTGCTTGAAAGAAACATTTGTCACCCTCTTCTGCCTCTAATTCAGGCTTTCTCCACTCCCAGTTCTCTCATGACAATCACTTTTATCCTACTCATTAGTCATATTCATTGTAAAAAGTCTAGAAAGCACAATACTTTTAAAAGCATTGCTATAACCCCAACACAGAGACCCCGCCTACCTTGGCAACTGTGAGGATCATTTGGGGAAAGGGCTGAGATTTTAAGATCTGACTCTTAACTGCCCTGGTCTACCTTCCTTAAATTCTGCACAGTTTCCAAAGTGTGTATTTTTTATTTTATTTTGGTGGTGGGGATGGAATCCAGGGCCCTTTGCATGCTAGACAAGAGCTCTACCACTGAGCTATACCTCCAGCCCTGTATGTGTTTTTTTTAATATTTTCTTTATACAAAAGTGGCTTGCTCTTGTCCTTGGTTCTCAGGAAATAGCGTGCTCACCACTGTGGACCAGGAATAGCATACGACAAAGGACCATGATCATACGGTGGGTTTTCCTTTTTTTTTTTTTTTTTTTTTTTTTTTTTTTTTTTTTTTTTTTTTTTTTTTTTTTTTTTTTTTTTGAGAGGGTTTAAGTTCCAAGACTCATGCTTCTGGGGTCAATCAAGTTCTTGGTGTGTTACATCAATCCTTTGGAGCGAGGCCACCCAGAATCTCTTAAAAAGTATTCAAAATAACATGGAGATCTTTTTCCACAGGAAAGAGCTCAGTCGTTCAGATGTTGGTTTTCTGCCCCACACTGCCCAATGTTGTGAATTACTGGTTTTTCCAGAGTTCACCTTTAGGTTTAATTTCCTGAAATTGATCTGCATGGTTACTCTGGCTTTATTTTACCCTCTCGCAAAGAGGGGAAACAACAGTGAATAGATTGCATTTTATGGAGGTTTTGCTTCAAAGTTATTTTTTTTATGAGTACCATATAGTCATCTTCTAGGTCTATGACAGAACTGATATTTACCCTAATTAAACAAATCACCAAAATGCCATTGAGCCAGCTTTCCCCGGGGGAAGCCTGGGGTCGCCTGCAATATCTTGGGAGGCTGTGGATTTTGATGGTGGCCTTTCCTCCCCCTCCAAATCCTTGTCCAGCTTGGAGCTTCTCAGAGAATTGGAGGAGCTTGCTGCAAGAAAGGGAGACAGGCAGCTGCATCACCAACTCCACGGAGCAGGTCTTCGTCTAGCAGCTCCAAGGCCATCAAGGGTTCCAGGAGGAGGGAAATTCCAGCCTACTATTTAGGGTCAAGTTTGCTTTTTACCACCATTTTTTAGGAGGAAGGAGGCTGCTGGCAATGAGCATGTCATGCTTCACTGCCCTTTGATCTCACCCTGGGTTCTCTGGCCGCCAGCTCCCTGGGCAGTCATAAACGTGCATTATTATTTTACTGCTTTATGGTGAGCTCCTGGCCCTGGGCCGGACTGTGCCGGAAGACCACCCTTCATTGGTGGTGTGCTGGTAACTTAGCCAGAGTGAGGTGTTAACCAGAGCACAGTTATTATTTGCTTTTAATTTCCTGCCCTCCTGAAAAGAAGGAGAGCACAGTGCTGATGGGTGGTGAGGGTGCAGGGGGAGCGCTGTCCCTGCTGGTATGTGTGGGGAGAGCCTGGGGCGCCTCTCCTCCCTGAGTCGGACCTTCAGCCCTGTGACTGAGGCAGCATGCTACGCTACATTCTAGAGGACTCCTGTTGGACACGCTGGATATGAATCCCTCTTCTCGTTTTCAGACTGTGCACTTAGCCAAGCGACTCTAACCTTCTAAGCCCGCATCCATCGTAGGCCATAGGCACCACAGTAATACCTCAGTGTTGGCGTGTTTCAGGGGCTCAGGGGCTTGTTTACCTCATCGCCGGCATAGTGTGACTGCTCAGTTTATGATCGCCCAGCTCCCTTATTAACTCATGGTTAAAACTTGCTTCCCCAGCTCAATTTAGTTCTCCCTACACTCTTCTCTCTTTCTGTCTTCAAACATTCTGTCCTCACCAGAACTCTTGGGCTCCACAATATAGTGGTCAAGATGATAGGTTTGCTCAGGAATTGAGTTTTTGATTGTTTTTGTTGTTTTTTTTAGTTTGTTTGGTTTTGGTACTGGGAATTGAACCCAGAGGCATTATACCTCCAAGCTATACTCCCATCCTTTTTGTATTTTTTTTTTTTTTTTTTTTGCGGTACTGGGGATTGAACTCAGGGGCATTCTATCTCTGAGTTACACCCCCAGTCCTATTTTTAATTCTTTATTTTGAAAGAGGGTCTCACTAAGTTGCAGAGAGCCTCACTAAGTAACTGAGGCTGGCTGCGAACCCGGATCCTCCTGTCTCAGCCTCCCAAGTACTGGGATTACAAACATATGCCACCACGCCCAGCTTGTATTTATTTATTTTGAAACAGGATCTTGCTAAGTTTCTGAGAGTCTCACAAAGTTCCTGAGGCTGGCCTCAAACCTGTGATCCTCCTGTTTCAGTCTCCCAAGTACCGGGAATACAGGTATGCACCACCACACTCGGCTTGATTGTTCTTGATGAGTCATTTTTCCGTGGATGATTGGCAGCTCATCAGACATATTTCATTCCACTCTCAGGTCTTTCCTCTTATTTCTTCCACTGCCCCTTGTTCCGAACTCATGCCCCCAGCTTCTTTAAACTTACACCATAGGGGGAAAAACCATTCAATGAAGCCTGTTCAGAATCAACTTATGCCCCATTTGAATCTCTCTAAAGAACATCCATGCTTTGACTTTTCTGTACTTTGTTTTAGGATGACTAATATCAACAATTGGACATTAAATGTCCTATATATAAAATTTCAGATCAGAGGATGGAAACACTTTTAAAAATAAGAGTTGGATCATGTGGGCTATTGGGAAACCATTCAGTGCGGCAATATAATTTTTATTTTCAGAAGCTTACGAATTGAACTCCACCCAAGCTTTTAGCTCCTAAGAAAACAGGCAGAAGGAGCCCTGCCTTGTGTGTTTCTTCAAAAGGGTAGTAAAAGAGTAATCCTCTGCATCCCGGGTTTCATTTCAAAGAAACGGGACAGGAGGTGGCCTTGCTGCCTTGGTGGATGGGCTTCCCTGAGCCAGGCAGGAGAAGTAGTGGGAACTTCTGAGCCAGGCAGCTAGGACACCTAGTGAGAACTTCGTGGGCAGGTTGGAGAGACCTCGGTGCTGTGCACACACAGGCTGGCAAGGTGTTGGGCCCACTGGAGTCATTGGCCCCAGAAAGAACATTGACAGGTCTGGCAAGAGTGCTCGAAATGGGCTGTTGATTTTGGAGGATAGGGAAGTTACAGCCTGGAGACTTTTTGACAAATGGTCAGAACCACCAAACCGCAGACCTACCTTCTCAGTAGTCTTGTGCAGGAAGGCCATTTGATATTGAGGGGACAGGGGATATCTTTAAGGGAAATTAAACCATAGGGAATAGCAATAGCAAGTTCTATCTGTTCCCACTGCTAACAACACAGAAGTTAATTGGTTGAGTGATAAGGCACAAATGGCTTACAGGGGTCCACTCTTGTGCTACAGCACACACAAGTCAGTGGGAGCTGGACAAGACTAGAGACACCATCAGATTGACCCCCATGTTCTACAGCAAAGCAGGTGAAACCACCATCCATTCCTTTGCACAGAAAGTCCAGTTTGTCAACCCAGTGTTGCAGCCCATCTCCTCTAGCTTGGAGCTTGCTTGGAGGAGGCCACACCTGTGCAAGCAGAACCTGGTTAAATTCCTGACTGGCAAGAAGGCGGGGTGCCTGGTCTTCTTGAGTCAGGTTCCCATCTCACTCAACAGCACCCTCTCTGGGTACTAGGTGGCAAAAGCAGCAAGGCTTGGCAGCTGATTAAAGGTGCAGGAGGAGGAGAGAGTTGATAAGGATGACTCATAGGATTCTTGCCGGGCAGCTGTGTGGACAAGGTACTGTACTCAGAGAGGGGACAGGGAGGAGGAAGAGGAGGCGGTGGTGGTGGCTTTGGGCAACAAGATAATGAGTTCAAGGGTTGGGCAACCAGAATGAGAAAGGTGGAGTGGTGAAGATTATGGTTCTGGGTAGAGATGGAGAAATATGGAGGTCCTTGTATTGTCAGATAGCACATTGAGTGGAATGTTGTCCAACAGAAATGCTGAATTTATACAAGAGGGAGGCAGAAGATAATTCAGTCATGCCTGCTGCTTCTCACACTGCAATTAATTTCACAGTAATGATCCAAATGGTGCTTGTGGGTTTCCTTTGTAGCTTCTACAGCATTCAACAGAGATTGAGTTGGGGTGTCCTTATTAACTAATAAAAGAATAGAGGCCAACATTCCAGTACACTTGCTTTTCCATCACAACTAAAATGAATAATTTTTCCTAAAAATTTTACCAAATGTCATTTTCTTTTCTCTTGTTTCATTGGAAATTCCTTTTTTCATAAGTGACCTTGACCTGGGCCCATGTGGGAATCTGGGAGAAAGGAAGACATCGAGGTATTTCGAGAATTTAAAGAAAATATTTTCCATGTTCAGTGAAGACTGTTGAGGACTGGGCTTATGTGGGACGGAGAAGGATTTAGGATCGACATGAAGAAGGCTTACGGAGCAGATTGGGGGGACAGGCTGTGGAACTGCACTCTGGAGAGATCAGAGGGAAGAAGAGGCAGCCTTCCATCTGTGAGGTTTCATGTGAGGCCTCCTGGGATCTTTGGCATGAGGTGCCTGGAGACCCATGAAGAGGGATGTCCTGTTTCCGGCTCTTAACTTTGAATTTCCTCTTATCGAACCTCAGGCCCACACAAGCCCCTCTTCTTCAATGTTGCTTTGGCAAGTTGGCCACAGTTAGCACGTCATTTCATTTCTGCAGCTCAAGAATGAAGAGGCTAAAGTTCTAGCCCCATTCAGTTTCTGGTAACCTGAGTGACCTTGGGCACCTCACTGAACTTTGTCCTGCTTGGTTTTCTCATCTGTCAGATCAATGAGAGCAGTACCTCAGTAAGTCCTGGGGGATTAAATGTGACAGGGCAGGTAAGCTGTCCTCACAGCACTAGGTACATAGTACGCCTTCAATAAAGGTCAGCTTTAGTTGTCATTCCATCTCGACTGCCCCATCTCCCATGCTAGACTAACTTACTAGGTGTAAAAAGTCTCTCAAAAGCAAAAGGCACTGTGCAAAATCTATGATGCTATCAATGGCTGTTATTAGTAATGGGTTCATAATTACTTTTGCCACAGTATGAAGCAAAAGCCCCTTTGGGTGGGCGATGACTGGGAAAATAGGAATGATTATAAATGGAGCTGCCAGCTCCTGTTACTAGATCTATTGACATAATATTTCTCTCTGGGAATCCTTCGACAAATCAGCTGAATTTCCTATCCCCTTGCCCTAAGCGCTGTAAATTCGATCCACATGTCTCCAGTGTTGTTTCTATAGTTGGACAAGGGAGAGAAGAGGAGGAGCCGGCTGTGCTAGGACTCTCCCAGCTGTCAGGCTGTCTGCTGGTTGTGGACTTCTCTTTTTTGTTTTACTTGTTTGAATGCTTAGAGCCAGCTTTCCCTGATGTGTTTGGTGACTCGGCTGTCAGGGAGAATTTCTGCTTTAGGGAATGGGGCCTTGGTAGAATGCTGGGGGATGCTTTCTTGCCTTCTTCTTTCTCCTCTCAGGAAACAGAGCTTTGAAGAAGTGCTGCTTTTTTTTTTTTTTTTTTTTTTTTTGTACTGGGGGCGAACCCAGGAGCATTCTTCCTCTGAGTTATACCCCTAGCCCTTTTTGTTTTATTTTGTTTTGAAACAAGGTCTTGCTAAGTTGCTCAGGCTGGCCTCAAATCCGTGATCCTCCTGTCTCCATGTCCCAAGTAGTTGATTACAGGTGTGTGCCACCATACCCAGCTAAAGGAAGTGCTATGATGTGGTGCTTTGCAAAGTCAGCACTGATCAGAGTGGCAGGGGCCCCTGCCATCCAGGAAGGGTGAGGGAGAGTGCAGCAGGCAGACCTCAGTCACTCCGGCAGGAAGGATAAGGAGGTCTGGCTCAGAGAGGGCAGGCATAGCCATCACTGACCCTATAGAACAGCCAAAGAAGACACTGCCAGGTGTCCATGGGTGAAAGAGGCTATTATTATACGCAGGAGTCACTGAACAGGGACAGCTATGAGTGAGCCTCTGTGGTACGTCTGTCGGACTCTGGGCTCCCAGGGAGACAAGTGTACCCTTTCTATAGCCAGCCCAATGGACTGGAATCCCAGCTCCACAGCTTATCAGAGCAAGTTATTCACATGCTCCCAATGACAGGCCTACTTAAATATTGTAAATGGAGCTGGCACTCCTAGAGTGGCTGGAAGAATAAATGATGAGATTGTGTAAGGAAAGTCTATGTTCTCAGCACAAAGCAAAGGTAATAGCAGGAGCACTCAGCAGAGCACTTGCTCTGAGCCACAGGCTGGTGCATGGACGTTAACTCTGCCATCCTCACAGCCAGCCCATGAGCCAGGACTCCCCTTAGGTGTCGCTGAAAAGGAGGGACCAATGCACAGAGAGGCCAAGCTCACACTGCTGCTCAAGTGACCACACCTAAACTACAGTAGCCTTCCACTCCAGGGCCCTGTCCTAACCACTCTGCTGCACCACCCAGTGCCACTGTCATTCTTGTCATATCACATGGGTGCACAGTAGGGGACTTTAACCCTGACTTGGCCACATCCCAGGGACTGTCCAGTAATCTCAAGAAATTTTAGAGTTTCCCCAAAAGTGATTGACTCAATTCCTGTGTGTATTTTTCTTTAAAAAAAAAAAAAAAAAAGTTGGTGGGAGGTTTAAACAAAGAAACATCAATCTGAGAAACAGCACTTTACTAAAAGTTGGGAATCCCTTTTCTAGGTTCTGACAGCAACTAGAATCTCTGTGGCCACATGCTCTTGTGAAGCACTGTGTAATTTTAAAACAGCCCGACTTTGCTTTTCTGGTGCTTTCTAAGAAGCCACACAGTGAGTTGGAGAGATTCCCAAGCTGTCACCCCCTGGGATTGACTGACAGCTCTGTTCCCTGCTGTTGAAGTGCTAATGAGAAACTCTAATTGGACTTGGCCAGGGGCTGGGACACGTCTCCTTCTTGGAGGAGAGAGGGCAATGCCCCTCTCCAGTGGCAGCTCCAGCCCCTTCTGGGCTTGAAGAAGAAAGAGAACGACATGGAGGAGGGAGAGGACTCTGCAGGGGTGACACTGGCCTCTGGGCGGGCAGAATGATCGCTCACTTCTGACTCAGACACGCTGTAAATACTCAGCAAGTAGCCCAGGAGCCTAAGTAGCTGGTTCCTTGAAGAACTCCAGGAAAGGATGGTCTCTACTTGGTTGAAACCACAGCCCCAAAGGGGGCTTCTTCTCATGCTGGCCCCCGTAGCACCAAGCATAGTAAAAAGTCCCACCTCCTCGGGACAGAATGAGATTTGCCCCTGATTTCACCCTAGTCTCTCTGGAGTAGGGAGCGGGCTGAGCCCTGGCCCGGGCCACAAGGACTCCCCCTGTGTGACCTCTCTGTCTTGCTTCCCACAGGCGTTCTCTCCCTCCCCGCGTACTTCAGTCCCTACAATGGCGGGTCCCTGGGCCACGACGAGCGAGCCGATGCCTATGCTCAGCTGGAGCTGCGGACCCTGGAGCAGTCTCTCCTGGCCACATGCGTGGGCAGCATCTCAGAACTGAGTAAGTGCGGCCTCAGTGTCAGGCTGAATGCAGAGCAGGGTCTGGGGAGAAGGCAGGGAAGAGCTTGCCATCAGATTCCAGCCCCCACCCCTGCACTGCTTGCCTGCCCTAAAACCTATACCCTCCTAGGCCCGAGGAGGTGGACTAGGGGCCTGCAGACACATCAGGTTTGGTCAGCAAGTGGACATGGCACACGTACTTCTGGATTTCAGATTTCTCCTGAAATCGCAGCTGGACCTAGCAGCCCTGTACCCTGTCCTTGCCTGGCAGTGATAAGTGGGGAGCTCAGCCGAGAGAGATGGGCAGCTTGCAGACCCCCCCCCCCTCCCCCCCCCCCGTTTCCCAGCCCTGGCTATCATAGCTGGCCTTCATTGGTTCCACCCACCTGGTCCTAACCCTCTGAATTCACCACCTGGGCTCGGCTGGGCCATTCTGGCAAAGGAGAGCATGGGCCTGCAGATATCCTCCCAGACCACAGAGCTCCGTGGATCACAGCTGGAAGCCCCCCACCATCTCCTTCATCCCACTTATCCAAGAAACCAAACTGCGCACTCTGCCTCCTGAAGTCCCCCTCACTCTGCTGGGACCACCCAGTGGAGGATGGTGACACTTACCGAGGGTCACAGCACAAAGCGTGGAAACAGAGCTTCACTCTGCTCCAGCCTTATCCTTTTTTGAGTCTTTTGAGTTAGTTCTCTGGCCCCTGAACAATAAATGGCAAATCTTTCTGTTCCTCCAGGATGCCACCTCTCCTCCCCCCCCACCCCCCACCCTCAGTCTTCTTTCCCTTTCCCAGGACAGGAAATGAAGGTGCCTGGTTCAAGGTCACAGAGGACTCCCAGCTCCCTGTCTCCTGAAGGAAGTGGGCTCTGGTGTGAGGCCTCATGTCCACCTTGACAAATGTCTCCTGGGTGGTGGGCTGTCTTGGGCTGTGCACGGTCTGCGCCCTGGCAAGCACAAGGGAGCATTTGGAAACTTCCTTCAGGGAAAGAGTGTCTGACATCATCTGTCCTCACTGTTCAGCCCAGGGGCCAAGACCTGTTAACTCCACATTCTAAAGCTGTCTCCAGTTTTAGTCTGCCCCTTTCACCTCCTCTGCTACCAGCCCTGTCCAAGCATAGGTCATTTAAAACATAAATTGGGCCAGGCATGGTGGTGCACATTTGTAATTCCAGTGCTTGGGAGTACAGGAGGATCGAAGATTCACAGCTAGCCTCAGCTACTTAGTGAGGCCCTCTGCAACTTAGTGAGACCCTGTTTCAAAATAAAAAATAAAATAGGTCTGGGGGTATAGCTTGGAGGTAGAATACCCCTGGGTTCAATCCCCCAAATTTTTCAAACCAATTAGTAATTAATTAAAACATAAATTGGATTATGTCACTCATCTGCTCAGTATTTGTCCTCTCCCCTGACAGCTTCCCAGTGCACTGGATAAAGCCCCAAATCTTAACTATAGCTGGAGAGTCGATGGATGGTCCAGCTCCCTCCCCTACCACTCTTCTCTTGTGGACTGCCGGCCAGGTGCCCTCCCACCCCCAGGCCTTTGCACTGACTGCTTCCCTGCCCGCCACATTCCCCCCAGGAACCCAAATACATTAGTCCTTCACTATTTCAAGCCTTTGCCAAAATGGCCCTGTATCAGAAAGGCCTTCCCCACGCAGCCCGTATAAATAAGCAACCACCCTCACCCCTCTGCTTCCTTCTGTGGCTCAGTTTCATTCAAAGCACTAACCACCACTTGACACCCACATATCTATTTGCAAGTAGTTTATCATCTCTTTCCTCTGATTAGAATGTCAACTTCATAAGGACAGAGACTTGATCTTTTATCCACTGCTTTGTCCAGTGCTTAGAATAGGGCCTGGCACAGAGAACAGCACCTGATGCTCGGGTGTGTGTGTGTGAGTGTGTGTGTGTGCGTGTGTAAAAGTGGGGGGGGGGTGCATTGGAAGGAATAAGTTCTACCCAACATTTGTCTCCTAAAACTTGGTTAGGCTTGGTCTCCACTCCTCAGAGAAGAAACACTCCATAGCATCTTTTCAGAGACAAGACAGGAGGTGTCACACACCACAGTGCCTCTGTCCCTCCCTCTGAAACCAGAGGTTTTGCTAACCTGCTGCGGATCAGGGAGGAGACAGAGGTGGAGGCAGATATTGTAATTTTTCTCTTTGCAACTAAAGAACTTAATGAGGCTAGTGATACTTGGCACCAAGTGCTTTGGACCTAAGAGTTTACTCTGGGTTTTACATGCATTAACTCTGCACCCTGCCAAGACCAGCCTGCTAGGTAGGTTAAGAGGTTTCATCCTTGTGTCAGGTCCAGCTGCACAGAGAGCTTGGGTCCTTGTGTTTTGCTCTGTCCCTCTGTGCCTGTGAAAAATTTAGAGGGAAGGAATAAGAAGTAAACAAAACACAACACTTCTTTTTCAAGGCAGCCAGATATTAGAGGCCTTATTTTGAAGACAGTGCTAAATTCCAGACTCTCGCCTGCTGTTTTTATTTGATGGCTCATAATGAGGGTTGGAAAGAGCAGAGTGAAACCTGTAGCACCTCTAATCAAGTCTTTCATGGTTAACAAGGGGCGAGGGCTTATTTTTCCATGCCGGTGGGTGTTTCTGGGCTTCCAACCAAGGTTTCATTGAGTTTAGGATCAATAGATTCTCAAGTACAAGGAAGTTTCAGAAGCGCTGAGGGCCACCTATGCTAAAGCACAAGCCCAGTCCCAGCCAGGCCAGGGCTTCAAAACTAGCTATGGGGAAGGACCAAGGATTGCATTCCCCCCTGTCCATTACAGATTGCAACTTTGTAAAATATGATAAAAATAGATGTCCAGAAAAATAAATTATTATTAGATTAGACATAAAATCACTCTGTCAAATTTCTATGTATGAGCTGGATGTGGTTACACGTGAATGTAATCCCAGTATTTGGGAGGCTGAGACAGGAGGATCACAGGTTCAAGGCCAGCCTCAGCAACTTAGTGAGACTCTCAGCTACTTAGTGAAACTCTGTTTCAAAAAAATTTTTTTTTTCTAAAAGGCTAGAGGTGTAGTTTGGAGATAGCCCCAGAGTTCAATCCCCCATACCAAATTTTTTTTTTTTTTTTTTTTTTTTTTGCGGTACTGGGGATTCTACCTCCGAGCTACACCCCCAGCCCTATTTTTTATTCTTTATTTTGAAACCGAGTCTCACTAAGTTGCGGAGTGCCTCACTAGGTAGCTGAGGCTGGCCGCGAACCCGGATCCTCCGGTCTCAGCCTCCCGAATGCTGGGATTACAAGCGTGCGCCACCACGCCTGGCTCTTTTTTTTTAAATTTTTAAAAAATTGCTATAGCCAGTCATGGTGGCACACACTTGTAATCCCAGTACTTGAGAGGCTAGGATGAGAGGATTGCCCCAGCAACTTCCTGAGGCCCTCTGCAACTTATAAGGCCCTGTTTCCAAATAAAAAATAAAACAGGACTGGGGGTGTAGCTCGAAGGTAGAATGCCCCTAGATTCTATCCCCAGTACCTGCCCCCCACACACACAAAATTGCTACAGATGTGTTTGTTTGTTTGTTTGTTTAATTCACTCTCCATTTCTGAAGTTAACTGTCCCATTTCATAGACCACACTTTCAGCACCCTGGAGAAATGGTCCAGAGCATGTATGGGGAGGAGGGGACCCCAGTTCAAGCCCTGGCTGATTCACATGCTTTCTGTGCAGCTGAGACAGATCCCTGAACTTCCATGAGCTTGTATTCCCCTCTATGAAATAGAAATGCTTACTTTCTAAGATGCTCATAAGTATTAAATAAGTTTATCACAAAGCCTAGAAAATAGAAAGTGGCCGGGAAGAAACATCACCCTAAGAGAATATCCAGAGCATGCTGCTTTCTTAAGCCATAAATGGCTACAGAGCATAAGCTGTAGACAAGTCTGAGCCCAGTTGTCCACAAGCATCTTGTCTTATTGGTCTTGGAGAGAAACCCCCACGACAGTAGATGGAAGAAGCTGGGGACCACCTGCTTAAGCAGCCGTCAGGGTTTTCCTGAAGCTTTGAGGAACCTCTCTTTGTTCCTGGCTTCCCTTTTAGGAAACCTCTCAGATGAGCTTCCCTTTCTTTGATTCTCTTGCCTGAATTCTGGCTGGAAATGTGCTGCCAAAGGGTTCTCTACCAATAACAATAAAACAACAATAAAAATAATTAATGATAATGACTTCTACCTTGTTGAGCCTTTAGAAGGATATTTCAACAGGTTGTCTCTTTGATAGTATCACAGGCTCTTTGATTTCTCCTCCTCATGGTCCTGTGGTCCTGCCAAAAATTATGACATTTAGACCTGGAGAGATGGGAGCCAGGTTTCAGCTGAGCCATGTGACTGGCTGCAGGAGGTAGGCAGCCTGCTGGCTGGGGTGCTGGTTTCTGCCACCCAGAAGCCCCAGGGCAGGGCTGGGATCTGGCGTGTCAGGGCTCAGACTCCTCCTGTCCTGGGAAACTCGGGGCAGTGTTTGACTGCAGGCAGAGGTCCTGGAAGGAATAATAGTAAATAATAAGGGAATAATAGTAAATAATAATTAATAGTATATTAGTGTTATATTCAACCTTACCAAGTACTTGCTCTGTGCTAAACATAATGTTAAGTCCTTTACATTTATTATTTTTTTGAATCCTCGAAATCCACAGTGCTAGGCACTGCCATTTCCATTTTACAGTTGAGGAAACTGAGGCTCCGATAATTACATCAGGACCCATGGGCCAGAAATTGCAGAGCCCTCCTTTGAAACCACACATATCCGACTCTGATTTTCAAACCTGGATGGATGTTGGAATCACACCTGTAATACTAGTACTTGGGAGGCTGCCACAGGAGGATTGCAGGTTCAGAACCAACCTCAGTAACTAAGCAAGACTCACAGCAACCTAGTGAAAATCTGTTTCTAAACAAAAAATAAAGGGGTCTGGGAGAGTAAGTCAGAGGTAGAACATCCTTGCGTTCAACCCCTACCAGTACCACAAAAATAAAATAAATGAAACGAAATGCATGCACAAGGCTATTTCTTTGCTCAGCATCCAAACTTTTGTTGAGCGCCTAGTGTGCTGTTAACCCTATGCAAGCCTCCAGGGACATGACAAGACATAGAACCAGACTCCTAGAAGCTGTATAATGAAGGTTAATTGGATAAATGAATGAATTGGCTCTGCTGTACATTTAACAACACTTTACCGGTCAAATTGCAGTCTGTTAGTGTCTGTACCTTAGGGTGAGCCATGGCCCAGAGGCTTCCTGTGGAAGGGACCATCTGAGGAACTTGCCACAGAGGGGGAAGGCTGACCCATAGGGAAGCCCCCTGGGTTCTCAGTCCCAAGGAGAATGCAAAAGTGTCACTTTTCCCAGAACAGAGGTGCCCGCAGGTGCCTGGGGCTGTTTCAGCCCATCCTTTCTCAGCATTGTGGCCTCAAACAATGATGGGATGTTTCCTGTCCGGAGTTGATGGGATGTTGAAAAGTCTTGATGTGGACAGAAACACAACACAGGATATGGGGACTGTGTACACCAATAGGGCGGGCTGCAGCCTAGTTCACTGTGAAGTTCATGGGCTTCAGAATCAAACAAGTCTCCATTCAAATGTAGATTCTACCATTCATGAGCCACGCCACAGCTACTTAACACAACCTATGCTCACCAAGGCTTCCCTGCGAGCAAGAGAATGTGTCAGGAAATGCTTGTCAGATAAGCCACAATTTCTTCATCTGTGAAGTGGGGAGAATACTTGGCCCCCTAACACTATAAGGAGCAGATTAAATTGTATTTCCAGGGAATCGCACCCTCGGCACTTAGTGAGCACTAATGGATGGTGGTGACCATTGTCATTGAGGTGATGGAGGTTGAAGGACCCTCTGTGCTGAAGTCCTGGCTTTGCACAAGACAGGGCAGGGGAACATTGCCACACAGCCTGGCACTGGCTGCTGGAGGCTGGGAGGAGAGACCCAGAGAGATTCCCTGGGTCAATGAGCCGGGCAAAGGCCCCTGGGGTGGTAGAGAGAGCAAGGAGGATGTCGAAAAAGAAACCACATTAGCATAAGTTCTGGAGGAGACCGGCCCTGCCAAGTGTTTAATTCAGCTATTAAGGCAAGACTGAAAATGAAAGGGAAACCAAATTGCTATTGTGCATGTAGGTGACAGTTTCCACCTCCGCCTGTTCACTCCGGGGTAAACAGTAATTATGCACTAAGTTCCCAGCAGCCACAAGTATCCCTGGGAGACTGTGGGCTGTGAACTCAGGCTTTGTCATCGTTTTTCTCCCCCTCTCCCTCTCCCTCTAGGTGACCTGGTGTCTCGAGCCATGCACCACATGCAGGGACGCCACCCGCTGTGTCCAGGCACCAGCCCTGCCCGCCAGGCCCGCCAGCCGCCACAGCCCATCACCTGGTCCCCCGACGCCCTCCACACGCTCTACTACTTCCTGCGGTGTCCACAGATGGAGTCCATGGAGAATCCCAACCTGGACCCCCCAAGAATGACCCTGAACAACGAACGGTAAGGGTTGTCCTTGGGCCAAGCACATAGTAGGGCAGGCTTACAAATGGGTATTGACTGACCAGCAAGGTGAGGGGAGCCTGCAAGGAGGCAGCCTAAGAGTTCAGATGGATGAAGGACTGGCCGTGTGTGGTGGGATGTTTTTACCCAGGGCAGATGTGGTATGGGGTCAGTGAGGCTCAGTGTGGGCTTCAGCCTCTGTTGGGTAATGCTGGCACACACTAGCTGGGCTCTCTGAAACTTAGTTGCCTCTTTATAAAATGAGATATTTTGCCAGGTATGGTGGCATGCACCTGTAATGAGGCAGGAAGATCGCAAGTTCGAGTTTTTACAACTTAGGGAGACTGTCTCAAAATAAAATTGTAAAAAAGGGCTGGGATTGTAGCTCAAAGGCAGAACATGACAGGAATAGAGTAGAGTAGAATAGAGTAGAATAGAATAGAATAGAATAGAATAGAATAGAATAGAATAGAATAGAATAGAATAGAATAGAATAGAATAGAATTTCTTCTCTACCTGGAAATTGAGTGAGCTAGTACCCTGAGAAATACTGGGACAGTGGATGGCTAGTAACTGGCCCTCTGTCAGGGGTAGCAGTCACCTCTTTTGGTGACAGTGATGGCACCACAGTCATCATTGTTTTTAGGGATCTTGGGCATGTTTCTCCGTTGCCCATTTTAGAAATGAGAACATCGGGGCCCTGGAAGTTCTTTGATCTCTGTCAAGTTAGTGGTCAAATAGGCTCTAAACCTGCTGGCTCCCAGGCAGGGCTCTCCCTACAGGGTCTTAGTCCTTTCCCAGTTGTGGACAGGGCTACTAGGAACAAGTGCACAGGTTGTGTGCTGCACAAAAGTGACCCAGTGAGAGGCTTGAGCAGGGGACGCATCTAGAGCCAGGTCAGCCTCAGGTCAGGATGTCCATTCTAATCAGTCTACTCAGAGGGCTACCTTTTTTAAATCTCTTGTCTAGAAGATATACTTTTTATAGTTTGCCGAAAACACTATATATGTTGGCACACACCTCACCCAATGGCCACCACATGGGTACTCAGGGCGGAGTCTGTCCATGGACTCGAAGGTTGTGTGCTTGGAGGTCCGGGGAGTGGGAAAGACCCACGCTTGGCTTAGGAAGCCCCGTCTGCTTACATTTCACTACAGAGCAGAGCCCAGGCAAGGCTGAAGGCCCAAAGGGCTTCACCCATCAGGAGGAAGCTGGCCTAAGACCTTGCCCCAGGTGCCCATTGTCTTGAGTGGCATCAGCCTGCTACCCAGCCAGACCCACTTCTTCAGTGCCACCATGGTCACAGAACACATAACCACACAGGTGCTAAGGTAGATTCCTGCATAGACGTCACTGAAACAGCCACTAGGAAGACACTGGGCAGCCTAGGGCCATACAGCAAACAGGAAGCTGGGAATGCAATGGCCCTGGGGTCAGGTGACCTGGCACAAATGACAGCTCTGGCATTCATGGACCTTCAAACCTTTATGCAAAGCTCTAAACATCCCTGTGCCTTTTTTCCTTGGCTGTGAATACAGGAGAAGGAATGGAGCGGGTGGGAGGGTTACACAGGCAGGCAGTGCTGATGAGCAGTTACCATGGGCCAGACTCTGGGAAGAGGTGCTCCTTATGATCCCAGCTTACAGATGAGTAAGTGGAGGAACAGAGAGACTTGGTGACTGGCCAAGGCCACACAGGCTATGCTCCTTGTAACCATTGCACCATACTGTGTGTCCCTGAGGAAACACACAGCAGTGGTGGCCTGGTATAACATATAGTGGATTCCCAGTAAATGCTGCATTGCTGTCATTATTATTGTAATCCTTATGACCTCATCATCGCTTTATTTCTCTGGAAGTTGGAAGGTGAATGCAAGGCTGCACAGGGCCCCCCAGGACCTACGTTCAGAGCAAGGAGGCTGCAGATGGACAGCAGGCATACTAGAGGGAGCATCCAGGGAGAGGTGGAGCCAGAGCACAGGCTTTGTGCTCCAGCTGTTTCTGCTTTGAGGAGACAGTTCTGCAGTTGCAGGAGTTGGCTGGGAAAGAGAAAGGGCAAAGCACACATCTGAGGGGAGGAGCAGAGGAGACTTCTTGCTGTTTGGTAAGATTCCTCAGGGTGCTAGACCCAGACCTGTGACCCAAGCCGCCGAGACGGCTGGGAGAAGAGGGCAGGATGGCTCCAGGCCTGCTGCTCTGCTTGGCCCTCGGCTGTCTTTATAGAAGCCGCCACTGGCTTCCCCCTGGAGTTCCCAGCCAGGACGCCCTAGCACACAGCATCAAGTTTCCCTCTGGCCTGAGCCACTTATCTGCACGCAGTTGTCATAGCAGAGCTTGATTGGTGACATGCACATGTGTATGTGTTTAGATACCAAATTATCTACAAACCACACTGTCTGCGGCACAAGTCTGCTGGTTGCAAAGGTATTTTTCCATGAATCATCTCAAATGAGCGTTAAATTCATAGTAAATTAGAATCACAATTGGGGGGAAGGGGACTATAAATTTTTAAGGTTTCAGAACTAAAAAGAAGATGCCCTAAAAGTACTTAGGCGAGCAGTCTGACTACTCTCTGATGACCTGCCCCTGGCCGCTGAAGCAGCTCCCACTGTCCTCAGGCCTCAGAGGCAATGGAGAGTGGACCTCAGCCCTACAGCCCCTCAAGGTGCTGCCGCCCCAGCATCCTCACCACAGCTCTAGGGAAAACTTCCTTTCCTGGTGCAAAAGGTGACCAGAGTTTGCTAGAGTGACCAGGGCTTGGCTTTTGTGAGATTGAGGCTATCCTCCCCCCTACCCCCCACACTCATACCCCTGCTTCATTCCCTTGAAATGTCTTCCTCTGTCCCACCTCGGGACACAGGGCTCTGAGTCCACCCAGCCCAAAGTGGACAGAGCCTCTGATTCCAGGTGTGACGCGGGTGCCTAACCTGAAGGCCCTCTTAGGGATTGATGGCCATCTGGGTCTGTTTGGGATAAAGCACCTCCCCACTAGCCCGTGTGTGGGTCAAGAAGCCGCCTTGTGGCCTGGGTTTGGCGGTGTGGTGCCATTGATGGTGCCACTCAAGTTATCTAGTTCAGTGTTGAAGAAATGTACACCGATTCCTTCCAGTGAGAGGCTGTGTGTGACCACATCCCTGTGGATAAAGGGAGGTGACAGGCTGTCATCCCTTCTGCGTGACACTCATTGTGGCATCTCCTGCTCAGCCATACCTGTACTTGGCTGTACTGTGGGGTTTCATGTCTCTCAGTAATGGGTGCTTCCTCAGAGCTGTCCGCACTAGGATTGGGAGGAAGGGACAAGAAGAGGGAGTCACCGAAACAGCAGGAGTGTTGGGTGTCATGTGGGGTGGCTCTGCAAGAATTGAGAAGACTCTCCATCATCCCATCCATGGCCTGCAGTAAGCCAGGCGGCATCCGTGAACAGGACCCAGGCATTGGGGCAGAGGCTTGGGCTCAGGTCCACATGGGAGCCTCTGGCTCCTCTCCTATAAAATGGGCCAAGTGTTCTACCCAGAGGACAAAGTGAAATGTCCTATGCTCTTCCTTTGAAGGGACGTGTCTCCCTACTTCTGTGTGTTTTATGCCCCACAAGACATCAGCAAGAGAGGTGCAATCATTACCTCCATTTTATGGTGGTAAGTGGCTGGACCAGGATTTGAACCAGGTTCCTGACCTCAAAGCCTTTGCCTTTCATAGTGCCAGGCTGTGGCTTTCCCCCCTATCTGCTGAGGCCTGATCATAAAGTTCTAGGGCAGCAAGAGTGGGCCCTGACCTTTAGGGTCACCTCCTCCTGGTTGACCCAGCCCCACCTGCCTCTCCTCTCCCAAGACTCCTCCCTTGGCACCCTGGGAAAGCTCTGCCTGTTCCCTCCCAGGATGTCATTCTTGCTAGCAGCTTTGCCTCATAGCACCAGCCAGGCACAAGGCAGGTCCTAAAGTACAGGATTAGTCACAGCTACTGCCCTGCAGGGTGTTACCCTCCCCCCACACACACACACACACCACCACCACTACCAATCAAGCTCAGAAAGTGAAATAACCTCTTGTCAGGGATCCAGGGAGATGGGGCGCCGCCTTCCCATGAGGTCTGGAGGAGAATGGACAACCATCTGGCTAAATGTAGCCCTTCCTGGTTGTGCCTGGAGGCAGAGGGATGGGCCAGCTGGAACAGCAGCCTGGATGGAGGAAACTGCCTTGGTCATCTGGTCATCGTCCTCCTGAGGAATGGGGAGGAGGGCTGTGTAGACATGCAGGGAAGGCAGGGGGTCTGCCAGCTCGCCCGCAAATTGCTGGACGATGACATCATGGAGCAGCAAGAACAGAGGGAGAGGCAGGAGTAGAGGTGCGGAGGGTGAGGTTGGCAAGGTCCTCCACATCGGAGCCTGGGGCACTGGAGGAATACCCAGACAGGAGGAGGCAACAGAGGTGAGCCACCACCAATTCATTTGCTTAAGCCTCAGGCCCTGTCCCAGTCCTGCACAGTGCCTCGACATAGGCATGCTCACTGGGGGCTTGCTGGCGGCCAGGACACAAGCCAGGAGAGTCCAGCCTGGGCTGAAGCCTGGGAACATCTGGTGTCCTGACTCCTTAGCCAGCTAAAACAGCCGGAACCAAGGAGGGAACAGAGGAGGGGGCCCTGGCGCTCTACCTTGCTGCTGTTTAGAACCTCCAGCCAGTCACTCAGCCTTATCCAGGCTCAGATTCCGGGGACGCTCAAGTTCTTACAGTCACCTGTGGGGCGAGAGGGCTGAGCTAGCATACTCTCAGAACTATCCCTGGGATGCTGTGTACACCATCTGAGTGTTAGCTCTAGTGATTATTTGTATTAGGCAGAGGGAGCCACACATGCAGGGACCAGGTGGCAAGAGCAGGTACCCAGGAGAGACAGGCAAGGGGCAGGTGGCATTGCAGAACAGGGCAGTGTAGGATAGCATGGTGCAGAGTGAAGTCACAGAGAGTTGGGGCCAAGGTAAGGGAGGCCTGGCCACAAGCTCAGGTCCAGCTATTTGTAACAGCTGAATTTTCCTCACCCTCTTCCTGGGGCTTGAGTCTTTCTGAGGAGGAGGCTGCAGAGGTCCAGAAGCCCCTCCCACACCATATGCCCGGATGCCATAGGAGAGGTGCTCTTACCACGATGCACTCTAGACACCCATCCCACAGCAGTCACCACCGGACAGCTCCAGGAGGCACACAGGCTGGGTCGATACTAATCTTAGTCCCCATTTCCCGTGGAGCTCTTTGTTGGAGCTACTGGAGCTGCTAGAAAGTTGAGGCCATGGGGTGTGATATCCCGGAGGAAGATCTCTCAGCTGCCTTTTTCCGTGTCATGGGGGGATTAGAATTTGGAAGACCTGGAGCAAGAAAAGGTATCAACCCTTTCTGGCTTCACCCACCACACCTGAAGCCCACACTCGTGGCTTCTGAGACTACCCAAGGGTGGACACTTCTGCAAGCCCCTTGGGTCATCCTGTCCCTGCTGTCTTCAGTATGGCTTGTCAGCTTGTGTCACTTGATCTCAGTTTCTTCATCAGCAAAATGGTAACGATAGTAAGATGGCTGCTCTGATTAAGTGAGACAGTACAGTAAAACGCTTTGCTCAGGCCTGGCTCATTAGAAAATGCTTATTCAAGGCCAGACACATGCCTATAATTCCAGCTACTGAGGAGGCTGAGGCAGGAGGATCACATCACAACTTCAAGTTCAGGCTAGTCAACTTAGCAAGACCCAGTCTTTAAAATTAAAAGGGCTGAAGATGTAGCTCAGTGATGGAGCATCCCTGGGTTCAACCCCCAATACCAATAAGAAAAAGGAAGAAAGAAGAAAGGAAAGTACTTATTAAATAATAGCTGTTGTCAAGCATGAGGGGGCATGTCTTTAATTCTAGTACTTGGGATGCTGAGACAGGAGGATCCTGCAGTCTTTAAGATCAACCTCAAAAACTTAGCAAGACTCCCAGGAACCTAGTGAGACTCTGTTTTAAAAAAAAAAAAAAAAATTTTTAAGGGCCATAGGTATAGCTTGGAGGTAGAATGCCCCTGGGTTTAATCCCCAGTATAACACACACACACACACACACACACAGGCTGCCATCCCCTTCCTCATTATTGTAATGATCATAAACATGTTTAGATGACATGTTTGACATTCAGAATAGGCTCTCTCTTTATTGAAGTAGTGTGTATATTTTCATTTTATAAATTTATTATGGAAAATTTCAAATATATACTAGAGAAAGCCTAACAGATCCACCCCTGTGTCTCTGCTGTCACATTTAATAATTATCAACTCATAATCTTATTCAACCATTTCCTACCCCTCAGATTATTTTAAAATGAGTACTGATATCATATTTCATCTGTAAATATTTTAGGACATATTTTTAAAAGATAGGGGTTAAAAAGATAACTATCATACCATTGTCACACTTAAATGAAAATTAGCAATAATTGCTTGATATTTTCAACTATCCAGATATCAAGTATTCACAGAAGGTGGTGTCTAGATATTAAATATTCAGAGTGAACAATTCAGCACCTCCCCCTTCCCACCAGAAACCATGTCCTTTGTATATATTTTAATGTTTCTCTAAAAGGTAAAAACAATTATCAAATCTAAAATAGAGAAAAATTCTTATGAACATCAAATTTCCAGTTAGTGCTGTTTACTTCATATTTTGCTGTTTACTTCATTTTAAAATTTGGTTTTGTTCAAATCAGGACTTATATTAGAAAGTCTATATCAAACATCCATAAATACATACATCAGTGTGACAGCTCTTTCTTTCCCTTTTTTTTTTTTTTTTTTTGTACTGGGGATTGAAAGGAGGGCAGTCTAACACTCAGCTATCCGCAGCGCTTTCTGTTTTTTATTTTGAGTCAAGATCTCACTAAATTGCCTAGGCTGGCCTCCAACTTGCAGTCAAGTCCTCCTGCCTCAGCCTCACAGGTAACTGGGATGACTGGTGTGTTCCACCACTGCCAACCTCAGTGTGACAGTTCTTAAGATGTGGTTCTCCAGTGACATCTGGGTCAGCAAGACTACTACAATTCCTTTTCCTACTACAAATACTACTACTAATATAACCACTACCAATAATAATAATAATAATAATAATAATAATAATAATAATTCAACTGTAAATGGTATTACTACAACTACAAACACAAGAACAGCAAGTCTCCATGAGTGTTAGAGAACACACATTGAGACAGATCCCATCTTAAGTGCTCAGTAACTCATATTTCTCCCTGTAACTTCTCTTGATTAGTGGAGAAGGGATAAAAGAGAATTCTAAAGAATGGGTTGTAAAGCTGGGTGTGGTGGTACACACTTCTAATCCCAGTACTTGGGAGGCTGAGATAGGAGGATGGCAGGTTTGAGGCCAGCCTCAGCAAATTGGTGAGACCCTGTTTAAAAATTAAAACTAGGCTAATTGTAATCCCAGTACTTGGGAGGCTGAGACCAGAGGATCTGGGTTCATGGCCATCCTCAGCTACTTAGTGAGGCCCTCCACAACTTAGTAAGACCCTGTTTCAAAATAGTAAAAAATAGGGCTAGAAGTGTAGCTCGGAGGTAGAATGCCCCTGGGTTCAATCCCCAGCACCGCAAAAAAAAAAAAAAAAAAAAAGCCAACTAGGCTAGGAGGGGTAAAATACCCTGGGTTCAGTTCCCAACACACACACACACACACACACACACACACACACCATGGCTTGTGTTTGAGTCTCCAGCCTAATGAGGGAAACAAAAACAAGACAAATATTCAAAAATTAGCAAAAGCCACGAGGAAGCTCAGTTGCATGACAGCACATTAGGTTAGCCCTCACGTTCTGGAGCCTACCTAGATCCAGTCCCAGCCCTGCCACTTTGGGCTGGGTGGCCTCATGCATGTCACCTGGGCTCTGTGTTCCAGTCCTTAGTGTAGGATGATCGTGCTGACCTCACGGGTGCTGTGGACTTCCTTACTAATACATATAATAACTTAGAACAATGTCTGGCACACAGTGTATCTGTCATCATCATCTTCGTCACCACCACATTCAAGAGGGTCTTTGGGCAGGCTGGTGGTTGGGGGGTCTTTACATGAGTCTTAAAGGACAGCAGCAGAAGATTCAGATAAGAGGGATGGCATGGACAGTGAATGCCACAGAAGGACTTAAGCTATTTCAAAACACATATTTCACGACAGAGAGGGATCCGTGCTTTAAAAACACAAAACATAGGTAGTTTGTTTCCAAGTCATCACCAGTTGTTGCTTAGCAAATGGCTAAGGTCAGGCTGCAAGTGGAGAAGTGCATCCTCCGAGATGCTGTGGTCTGAAGGTCAAAGCCAGCCCTTTTTCTCTGGCTCTGTGATCTGAGCAAGTCAGCCTCAGTTTCCTCCCAGTAAAGTGGAGATCCAAGCCTGTTTCCTTGGGTGGCACCTAGGTTCTGTGGAAATGCCCCCTTTGCTGGTGAGGTCCTCAGTGAGGAGAGGCGCCTCTTTGTTTCATTCCAGATGCAGAAGGGGGGTGCTCCCCTCAAGCAAAGAGCACTTTGCATAAATCAGAGGCGCCCACCCATAGGCTGTGCGTTCAGTCTGAAGAAGCAGGCTCGTTAATCTTTTGCTCAGCTTGCGAAAGTGTTTTCTTATCAAATAATAGAGATGATGGCAGTGGTGGCTTTATGCTACTGACTTGTGATTCCCCTAAATACCATTTCAAGAATATTTGCAATGTTAAGCTCTTTTCTCTCTTCCTCTCCCCTTTTTTGTGCATTAAATTTCCATCTGTTTACCCAAAATGGAAGTAAATGAAATAATAGCTATTGGGTGAATTAAGAACTTGCTTCCATGTATCCCTCAGACTGGCATATCCAATAACCTCCAAAGTGGCTTGGTTAGTTTGCAGTGCACATAGAGAGCTGTCCCTCCCGCCTCCTAGCCACTCCTCGTCACCATATCCTCGTTTTTGTTTTCTCTCTAAATCTGAGATCACCTTGCTTGTGTATCTATGTACTTACTTGTCTGTCCCTTCTCCACCCCCTAGAGTGTAAGCACCATGGGTCTGTCTTGCTTCTGAGGTATTTTCAGCACGCAGAACAGTCCCTGGTACATAGTAGGCAGTTAAATGTTTTGTTCGGCTCCTGAAATAGGCAGTAGAGTCTAATGGTTGGGCTCTTTGGAGTTAGGCCACACTATGAGGTCCCTGCTCTGCCATTCAGTAGGTGTGTGACTTTGGGCAAGTTATTCAATTTCCCAAGTCACTATTTCCCCAGCTGGAAATGAAGAATGACTTGATCTACTTCCAAAGGATTTTATGGGGATCAAAGTCTTGTCACAGAATAAGTTCCCCATATATGGTAGCTGCTAATATCAGTATAACTACTATTAGAAACCTATGGAAAAACTAACATGGCTAAATCATGCTTAATGCACAAGTAATCTAAAAACATTGGTGAATTTAAAAGCTCTATCTACTCAAAATGCATGTTTTCTCTTCCTTGCCTATTCACTCCCCACCCCTCAGTCTCTGCCTTTAATTCTATCTAACTCAGCAGACAATTGTGTCCAGGAACTAAGTAAGTGACAGAGAGGATGAGGTAGACCAGATATCCCAAAGGATATCAGTGAGAATTATTTTGGATAGAGACATCTACAAGCTAGACCTATCACAACTCACCACCCAAGGATTTCAGAGAACTCTGTGGCCTGGCTTTCATCCACCCAAAGACCAAGGGAATAGTGTTGGTCTCGCTCTATGATCCATGATGTGCTATGTCCCTAGTTTCTGGCTCACTGGTTTGCCCATAGAGTTAGGCTGCCATTGCAGGCCTGGGAGTGATATGCCCTAACTTATTTTGCATGGGCTAGAGGCATTGAGACATAGCTTTACAATCTGTAACGACTTTACATAGCTCCCCAACAGATCCTCACTGAAGCTCTTGGAGGAAGCTGCTTCCATATGGGCAGACTGAGCCTCAGGATGGTACAGTACATGCCCAGGGTCACAGCTGGGGAAAAGGCAGAGCTGAGACCTAGTGGTGAGGTCCGATTATGATAATATAGTGACTTCACACAGTCCACAGTGCAAAATCCCTCCCCTCCCAGGGGAGAGGACAAGATCAGGAGCTGGTCTCCCGGTCAGTGCTTCCTCGACCCAGTGTGACTTGGTGTAGTCTGCTCCCAACTACTTGGGGAATTTTTTCCCACCAGACTGGAGTTTGCTGGCTCTGGGTAGCCTGCCTGAGTGTGGGCATCTGCCCAGCATCCAAGAAGGAACAAGCCAGGGACTTGGAGCAGACAAAGGAAGCGGTAGTGCCAGCTAACGGCATGGAGGCAGGACAGGATCCTGGCCCGGCCTCTGACAAGTGCCCCTGGGGGCCCCAGCCTGCCGTTGCATATGACTTCCTGTCCCATTGTTGGACCCATTGGTCCTCACAGAAAAGAAGACTGGGAACTGCCAGGCCTGGGGCTTCATTCATTTGGAGTGTTTTTCTAAGGTGGGCAGCAACAATCCCCTTTGTCTGCAGTATTGCTAGGATTCTGAGAGTCCTCAGTGCAGGGAAATCCCAGTGCTAAAGGCAATTGATTTTGCTCTCTTAAGGCAGCTTCCAAGCTGGGCTGGAAACTTTTCAGACCCCAGGGATGGGGGCAGGATGGGAGCTCAGGCCTACCAGGAGCCAGGCTGGGCTGGTTTCTGGCCTGCTCTTACTTGCCTGCCAGGCAGCTCTTCACATGTCTCTCTTCCCCCAAGCCTAGCTGCCTCTGGCAGCTGTCTGTGACTTGCCTTCCCCCTCTTTACTATTTGCAGGTTTAGAGGAAGGCTCTTAGGCCTTCTTGAGCCTGGGGTGCACCACCTGAGGCTTTGGGGTTCAGTCTCCAGTCCCAGGCCAAGGTCAGGGTTTGATGAGGATGTGAGTGCAAACGCTGGAGCCTGGGCACAATGATGCATCGGGCTCACAGAGCAAAGCCTCCTTGACTCCATCACACCTCCTTCCAGTCCTCTGCTGGTCAGCAGGGCTCAGTGTTTCCTGTGCGGCAGTTTGTTATATTTTTCTTTTTTTAAGGGCCAGACTACCATTGGGTAGCTACGTAACCCTGATTATATATCCAAGCCTCTCAAAGCCTCAGTTTTCACATTTGTAAAATACAAACTAAAAATATACCACCCTTGCAGGGTGGCTGTTAGGATCAGAGATAATATGTGCAAATGGCCTCATGCTTTCTTGGCACACAGTAGGCCCTCAGCAGATTTTCACAATGTGGGTGTGCTGCTCAAAAGCCTATGGCAGAGTCTCCCCTGAGGCTGCAGTTGAAACGTGGGTGCAGAAAGCAGGGTCAAGCCCCACCCTGGAAATCTCTCATCTCTTCTTTCTCTGGCCAGGCTGGAGTACACACTCCCATGCCCAAGGCCCCATTCCTACCAACAAAGCCACTAGTTGCCAGTCAAGAATTTCTCCCTTATATATGTACCTCTCTGTCAGCCTCAAGAGCGACATGCCCCTGCCTCCTCCAGGAGCTTCTAGAAACTGTGAATGGTAACCTTTCAGACTATGGGGAATGGGAACAATAAATGCTGTGAGATTATACTGAGCTGAATTTGAACAGAACTACCCATCCTGAGACCCCATCCCCGCCCCACTGCCCAGGCAGGTGTCCATCAGTAACTGAAGCCGGACAGCTGAGCTCTGGCGTCCCCAGGGCTGCCATATTGGCAGAGGCTGGTGGGTGGTAGCAAGTGCCCGCAAGAGGGAAGTGTGTGTGAGTAGACCAGACGCCCTCACCTGCCTGGCTTCCAGATGGTGAAAGAGCTTGTGGTCTCTGATCAGCCACCACAGACACCGGCATGGAAGAAGAAAGCTGGTCTCGGCCACACGGCAGTAGTGGTCACATAGGTGAGGTGTGGCCCATCAGCCAAGAGAGCCACACCCCAGGGGAGTGGAAAGAGGCCTGCTCTGGCACTGCTCCATCCCAGCACGTGGGAACTGGGGTATGCTCTGCCTGCTAGACCGGCTGCCCGCCCTCCAGGTGGCCATGCGGGGAAGCTCTGGCCTGAGAAATGGGGCGGATGCCCTGGACCTGGCCAGGCCCAGACCTTCCCCCTACACGGGAAAGGGTAGAGGGGTGGTGGCCTGTGTGCTGTCTCTACTGGAATCTAGCCTATCTCACCCACATAAAGTGCCACCAAGGTGCAAGGCCACAGGGACGTCAGCATGACCACATCTGCCTTTCCCTTCCCTGGAGACGGCTCCATCTCAATCCTAGCTGCCTTCCCAGAAACCGCTTTGGCCCCGGGCGCTCAGCACCCTTCTCCCCTCCAAGTTGTTCCTAGTTGGGAAGTTCTCTTGTGAGGTAGTTATCTTTTTTTTTTTTTTTTTTGTGGTACTGGGGATTGAACTCAGGGGCATTCTACCTCTGAGCTATACCCCCACCCCTATTTTTTATTCTTTATTTGGAAATAGGGTCTCACTAAGTTGTGGAGTGCCTCACTAGGTAGCTGAGTCTGGCCTCAAACCCGGATCATCCAGGCTCAGCCTCCCAAATGCTGGGATTACAAGCTTGCGCCACCACACCCGGCTGATAGTTATCTTTATATCTGGGAATTGTTTTCTTTTTCTCTAAAGAGAACCATTTGTCAATACCCAATACCCAGGAACAAAAGAAGAGGCCGTTTCCCCTTCGTGCCAGAGCTCTGGAGTAAGTATAGGCTCCTGAGAACAAGTAAGCAGCTGGAGGTCCCTGCCTCCAGGAGTGGCATACGAGCCCGGCCTTATCTATGAATTCAGTAGCCTCTGCCCTCAGAAAAATGATAGTCCAGAGGAGAAAGTGAACAGAACAACACACAAATGAGAAGTGTGATTTGAGTAAGTGCTATGTGGCAACAGGGCTCAGTTCCGAGGAGACTAGAGACCTGCAGAGGCTGGGGTGGGGGCTTCCTACTACCTGGAAGGCAACATGGACCAGGAAGAGGGCTCTTGGGGCTCTTGGTGGCACATACCTGTGGTCCAAGCTACTCAAGACACTGAGGCAGGAGGATCACTTGAGACCAGAAGTTCAAGGCCAGACTCGGCAACATTAGGATTAGTCTCAGTCTCTCTCTCTCTCTCTCTCTCTCTCTCTCTCTCTCTCTGTATGTAGCACAGTACTGTAGGGCATGTGTGCATATACACACATGCACACATGCCCTACAGGACTGGGCTATAGCTCAGTGGTAGAGCATATGCTTAGCATGCACAAAACCCCGGGTTCAATCCCCAGCATACATATGCACAAACACACACACACAGCCCTAGAAACCATCATATTCATATCCAGGCAAACTTTATCAAGCATCTCTGTACCAGATGAATTCTTTATAAGAAAAGTATATTTTCCTCAGAGAAAACCCAAAGTCCCACCTCAAACAGAAGTCCCCTGACCCCAAGCAGAGTTTCTGCCACAGGTCAGCTGCACAGCAGCCTGCCTCAGGGTGAGACAGGCCTGGGGTTCCAAACAGAGATACGTGCGCAACACTGACTCCCAAGCTAAGCCAAACCGTTCTGGTTTACCCAGCAATTCTAGAAAAATAATTAGTCCAAGATGTGAGCTGGACTAGAATTGCCTCCTTTGTGCTGCAAGTGGGCTCTGACTTCAGTGGGACAATGTTGGTTTTATTCTACATGGACGTTTTGGCTTGGTTTTGGACCACAGTGGCTCTGTGGAAATCTTGGGGAAGCCACGGAGCAGGCCTGCAAGCCAGCACTCCCGAGCCCACCCGACCTTCCCAGAGGAGTCTCTGTTTATGGAGCCTTCGCTCGATTGGGAAGACCAGGCCATCTCCACCATGCCTCTTGCCACCCTCAGACCCGGCCCAGATGGCAAGATGGGAGGGGCTGGGGAGCAGCGTGCTGTGCAGCGAGATCTGTGGGCCCGAGGAACCGACCCCTTGCATCCTCGGGCTTGGCTCTGACCCCTACTGAAGGGGAGACAAGGTGGTAGAAGGATTTAGGGCTGAGGACGGGAATCCCTGACCATCTTCCGTGGCTCTCTGGCCGATCCTCCCTGGACAGTGGGGCAGAGCCTGAGGCTGATGGGGAAATCTTGTTAGGGAGCAAGCCTAAGGCGGTGGTGCCTCCTCCAACCATCCCAGTCCAAGGAGCCAGGTCTGCACCCAAGTCACTGTGTTCACAGAGTGAAGCCTGGTCTAGCCTTCCTGGGCTGGAGCCCAGCCTCATCTCATAGCCCCTCATCCCCAACTCCTCCTGGATGGATGCAGAGGGGGACAAACCTGCTGGCCCCGGACACTTAGCTCATCAGGTGAGGGTCAGAGGCACAAGGCTTTCTCCTGCCCAGGACTCTAGTCACGTGGCCTCCAATTACAGGCTGTTGCCCATCTGCCAACTGACTCTTGGTCCAAGGCCCCTGCCCGCCTCGAGACAGAACATAGCCTGCTTTGAGCTGGAAATCAGAGGCGTTTCCTGTTCCATGTTGTTAAGACACTGCTCATAGGACTATAATCCCAATAAATCATACGATTGAGGAGTAGGGCAGGGTTTATTTTTTTTCCAGGCTGCAGGGACCTCTTAAAACCGAGATCTTAAGAAGTTTATTCTTTTTTTTAAAAAAAAAAAAGGGGGGGAGAAAAGGGCTTTGGTCCTGCTGAGGGGTCTTATGAGACCCTTAGATTGATTTAGAAAGGCTCGTTGATAAGATTCATTCAAAGGGAAAGCTGATGAGACACTGAACAGTGACACCTGGGTCTCACGTGCCTGTTGCCACTGAGCCAGCTGTGTAACCTTCTGTGAGGCACTGAACCTCTGGGTTTCTATTTTCTTCTCTAGCAATGCAAGGAGTTGGTAAGGGTCATGTAAAAAGACCTATGTTCCCTGGTGTGTTTCATGGTTTCTCCTCATATGATAATGTTACCAGAGAGTCAGTGACCCTCTTAAGTGGCTTTGTTAATCAGCAAGGGTACGTGTGTGTGTGCATGTGTGTGCACACGTGTATGTGTGTGTGTGTGGCATTATTAGGTTGCAGGTCTCATGAAGTGATTCTCCTCTACCCCCCATCCCTGCCACACCACACGTTCATGTCCTCCCATCCCTGGGTCTGCGTTCCCTGCTGCCCCCCCCTCCCCCGTCCCCCGCAAGTGTCTCTGCTGCCAAGGCAGAGCCGTGCTGCCAGAAATCCCGCAGCTCACACTCAGTGTAGTGGCTGCGTTTGCTTCCTGTTTTATGAGCCAGGCTGGAGCTCTGGCAGGCTGCTCGTGGGCAGGCTGCTGCTGGCTTTACTTGTTTATACTTGCTGTCAGGGAAAGGCGGGGAGCTGGCTGGACTATAAGAAGACCGGAGCTGAGGCATTTAATAGGATCTGATTCCTATGGCCTTCTTTGCTATTATGTATTTTCTCTATCAACATACTAAGCTAGTAATAGTAGTTGGTGTTTGTGGAGAGCTACCACGCTCTAAATGCTGAGCCAAGCACTTTGCATAGATGCTCACGGCCATCCTGGGAGGGGGACATCTGGTTTAGACCCATTTTGCTCATGGGGCAACTGAGGCTGGGAGAAATGAGCTAACTCGCACAGCTCATACAAAGGAGCTCGTTGCACCGGGCCTGGTGGCGCACGCTCAGTACTTGGGAGGCTGAGACAGGAAGATAGCAGATTCACAGCCAGCCTCAGCAACACAAGACCCCTGCAACTTAGACCCAGTTTCAAAATAATAAAATAGGACTAGGAATGTAGCTCAGAGGTAGAATGCCCTTGGGTTCAATCTCCAGTACCACAGGAAAAAAAAAAACAAAAACAAATTTTTTTCCAAAGGAATCTGGTAATGTACCAGATTTCAGCCCAGGCAGTTTCCCCGGAGCCCGTGCACATGAACTCTGTGCAGTAGATATAGCTACTTACACATGGAGAAAGAAGGGTTCTCACTGTGGAAAAAGTCTAGAAACCACTAACCCCTTCGTGTGTGTGTGTGTGTGTGTGTGTGTGTGTGTGTGTGTATGTGTGTTACTGGGGATTGAACCAAGGGGCATTCTACCTCTGAGTCATATCGCTGGCCCTATTTTTTATTTTAAAACAGGGTCTTACTAAGTTGCTGAGTGTATTGCTAAGTTGCTGAGGCTGTCCTCAAACCTGTGCTCCTCCTGTGTCAGTACTGGAATCACAGGCATGTGCTACCATGTCCAGCTTTTTAACCTCTTCCTTAATAGAAAAACAGGCCCAAAGGAGGGTAATGATCTGCCTAAGTTCAGTTGCATTTAAGAAACTAGAACTTCTTCCCAGTGAGGATGCCTCAGGGGAGGGGTCTGGGATCCTCAGATCCCTGGTCCAGGAATGTGCATGCCAACCCTAAGCCACCCTAGGGCTTGCCAGCTCGTACACCACCAGGGGTGGAGTCCCAGCCCCATGCTTACTACTGCCTGCTCACCCCAAGCAGTGTGGAGGGATCTGCCATGTCTTCTAAGGCAGAAGTCCTCAAAGTATGGTCCTGAGCCACTGGGGTCCCAAAGACTCTTTCCAGGAGTCGAAAGTATCAAACCTGTTTTCATAAGAAGATATATTTACAGCTGGACACTGTGGTGCATGCCTGTAATCCCAGCTACTTGGGAGGCCGAGGCAGAAGGATTTCAAATTGAAGGCTGCTAGCCTTAGGAATGGAGTGAGACTGTGTCTCAAAATAAAAAGGGCTGGGAATGTAGCTCAATGGTAGTTCCTTTGGGTTCAATCCCCAGTACCCCCACCACACACATACACACAAAAGGGGAGGTGTAATTTTCTTTTTCTTTGCGGTACTGAGGATTGAACCCAGGGGCATTCTACCTCCAAGCTACACCCCTAGTCCTATTTTTTATTCTTTATTTTGAAACAGAGTCTCACTAAGTTGCGGAGGGTCTCACTAAATAGCTGAGCCTGGCCATGAACCCTGACCCTCTGGTCTCAGCCTCCCAAGTACTGGGATTACAAGCGTGTACCACCACGTCCAGTTTGTAATTTGCATTTTGACTATCAGTTCTCTCACGGGGGTCCAGGATAGTTTTCCAGAGGCTGTGCAACATCATGATACTGTCACTGGAAGTTGATGGGATATGATTTTGCCTATTTATACATTTTAGCATTTTCTCAGTTTAATTTCTGATACAGACAACATCAGTAGGATAACATACATAAACAAAATCTCTTTGAGGTCCTCAATTTCTAGGTCCATCAAAAAGTTCCAAGACCAAAATAATCTGAGAAGCTGGACTCTGTGGTATCAGACCCAGCTGAGGAAAAACTCAGCAAGCAGAAGGGCTGAGCAAAGGGGCTTTCCTTGGCATTCCGGAGTGGAAAGGCTTTTGCAGCCAGGCTCAGGCTCTGGGAGAGACAAGAAGCGGAAAACCACCTTCTTTGGGAGGGCACAAAGCAGAGACCTTCAGGAAAATGCGTGCTGCAGTTACTCTCAGCCTCGCTCCTCCAGGCCCTTTCACCCTGGAGTTACGACACAGCCATGGTCATCGCAGATGGGAGTTTTTATAGGGATTTTCCAGAATGTCCAGTAACATAGGCAGACTCTACTCAGCAAGTCCAGTGGGCTGGATGAAATTATCAGAAAGGAAACAGTAGCCTAGAACCCACGGCCCATGAGAGGGAATGTTACTAAAAAAAAAAAAAAAAGCCCACAAATTGCTTAATGTTTCCCATGCCCCAGGAGAAAGGCTGGGAGAGGTTGGTTTGGGGGTGGCTGCAGCCTTGTGTGGAGACGGGCGGGTACTAACCACCACCCCAGAGATAGATGATCTAGATTTCTGTATGGTGAGAGTATTAATTCAGTGTTCAATTCAAGAAACAGAAACCACAGTAGGCATATTAAGCAGGAAGGGATTTCATGCCGGGAATTAGGCACCAGCAGATGTGGGAAGGGCTCAAGGAGCAGATTCTAGGCTGAGCCTCCAGAATGACTCGAAAGACAACACAGAGCTCATGCACTGGTATTGCTTGCAGAGATCCCCCCTAGAGCTGTGATTCAGGACTAGAGCTGCAGTCATGGAGTCTTTGATAGCTGGGCATGGTGGCACACTCCTGTAATCCCAGTACTTAGGAGACTGAGACAGGATAGCCTCAGCAATGTAGTGAGAGTGTCAGCAACCTAATGAGACCCTGTTTCAAAAAACAAAACAAAAAAAGTGGTGGGGGGGAGTAGAGCTCAGAGGTAGAATGTCCCTGGGTTCAATCTCCAGTACCACACACACAAAAAAAAATTCTATTTTCACCACAACTACTGCTGCCTCTAGAATACCAGGCAGGTAGAAACTAAACACTGGAATGTTATGTAGAGAAAACATAACCAAGGAGACACAAAGGTGGCCTCTGCCTCACATTTACTTACCAGATCTCATGTAGCAGCATCTAAACAGTGGAGTCTAATTTGCATATACAACTCCAGGTACAAAGGAGTCTGGGGAGTGTAGTTTTCAACTTCCCAGTATCTAAGCAAGATGGTATAATGAAGGCTGAATGAGGCGTCCTCAGCATACTCTCAGAGGTTACAATACTGCATTTTCTCATGTGCTGCTCTCTAGGAGGCATGAAGCAGGAGAAGACACCATCTGGTTAGGCTTCCTGATTTCCCAAACTCTCTCTTGGATTTCCCCTAGTGCAGCTGGAGGTGCCCGCTTAGGGGTTTAGTAGCCACACTTGGCACTTGGTGTTGGCTGTTGGCCACAATTGGGAAGAAGAGCTGGCAGATCCACAAATTATCTTTTAATTTACACATCAGTCTCCAATGCTAATGGCTTAACGAAAGCCTTCTCCTCGGACGAGGAGGACTGATACATAAAAGTGTCTCTGGGCATGCCTTCCAGCCTTGTAATGCAAGAATCATAAAATTAAATATTTTGGGGGGAATTCAAATGAGCACTCACAATCAAGGGAAATCTTGTAAACAGAGGGATAATTTATGAATGGCTTTTCTTTTCTAGATTATACAAATTCCCCGGTAAAGTCCCAGCTTCCCACTGTAATGAGCCAACACTGTACCCTTGAAGATGAGACATCATTCTTGGCAGAAACATGATTTAGTTCTTAGCTGAAAACCTGGATGTGTTATACTAAATTACTGATAATCATATTTTAGTCATTCAACAAACATTTATTGAGGACTTATTGTGTTCGACCCAGCCTGGGCATATTTTGGAGAATACAGAGATGGAGATGAAGTCACCATCATTCCTGACTTTAGAAGATATAGGCTAGATAATAAAATGGGACACATTCAGTGCTACAAGAGAGAGAGAGTCTAGGAGGTCTCAGAGCAGAAAGTGTTTTTTTGTTTTCAAGAGAGAATCAGGAAAGACTTCTGGAAGGAGGTGGCACTGGAATGGATCCTTGAAGGATAAAGAAAATCTAGACTGGTGGAGGTGGGAGCTGACCATTCTGATGAGATAGGAAGAGGCAGGGTGGGCTGGAGGCCATGGGAGACACTGGTGGTCTTCTGTGTCTGGTGACAGGTATTGACTAGAGTCAGATATAGTTGGTGAGGCTCTGGGCACTCTTGAAGGCCAGGCCCATTGGGGCCCTCCCCCCTCACACCCAGTGGACACTTGGTGAACCAGTTAAAAGACACAAACCCAGATATATTTTCTGCTGTAGCAGAAGTAGAACATCAGGATAAACTTCCCAAAAGAACTACCTTCAAGGTCCATCCAATTATTCTGGCCTTTTTGTTTTGTTTTGCTTTTTAATAAAAAGCATCCTGTATCAAAGAGAGAGAAGCTATGCAATGACCTAAGCCTTTGGAGACCTGGGATAATTGGTCAGAGCCGTCTCTGGGGTGACCTGCAGTTGGCTTGCATAGACGCCAAGGAGAGTATGCACATCTCTCTCCTGCTTGGAGTGCTTGCTGCGTGTCAAGTGGAAAGATGGCGTGGCAGCCCTGGTGTAGTGCTTGAGAGCCTGGGGATCAGGAGGTGGAGTGTGTGGGGCCCGGCTGCCACCCTGGCCTGCTGCCCACTCCTTGGCTTAGCTTTAAAGAGAGGACAGAGGGATGGGGCTGGAGACACAGGCAGGAGCTAGAGGCTGACTCTCGGGCTGTCAACAGAGAGAACAGCCATGCAGGCCAGGGTTCCAGGGGCGCCTCCTGCCTGTGCCCCTGTAGTGGAAGAGCGCCATCCATTCTGTGCAGAACAGGCTGGGTGTCACGGAGTCATGAAGCCGAAGCCTGGTTGTCAGAGGTGGGGCATCACCTGGACTGGGAAGTGTTCTCCTGAGAGACCTTTGCTGTGAGGGACTTGCTGGAACAGATAGAGGATGAGAGGAAGCCTTCATCAGTAGGGAGAGGACCCTCCCCTCTGGCCGAATCCAAGAGCTGGGGGCATGTGTGTGTGTGTGGGGGGGGTCATCATGGCCCTATCATGCCAGGGGGTGCTTGTCACATTCCATGTGGGTGGTGCCCCCTGGTGGCAGGCAGAGCGCCTTTGAAAGGTGCCCCTGGAGCTCGAAACCAGAGGCCTCCCTGGTGGCCTCTCCTTACTTCCTTGAAGCGATCCTGCACGATGGTTGTGGGTTCTTGGTGTCACACCCTGAGATTGTTCTTCCCATATGACTCTGGACTGCTGCTCCTCCCTGAGTACCATGCTGGGGACAACCCGGGCCTGGCCCAGGACATTATAAGGCCACCTCAGCCTGAGCTCCAGCGGAGGAAGGGATGACTATCACCTGTACAGTGTGATTCACATCATCTTGTTTAGCCTCCCTGGATCCCTGAGAAACAGGTGTTACCCCACACCACAGGTGAAGACAGGCTTGAGGGTGTTAGTTTGGGATGACCAGATGACGCTACTGCTAGTGTGTCTGGAGCCTGGGTCTCTTAGCCTCTGTCCTCCACTACTCAAGAGACAGAGACCTGGACACCCCATCTGAATTCTTGAGAGGGGGCAGGAGTCCCAGTTGCACACACTGGCAAACCCCTCTTTTTGCTAGCCACTTAAAGCCCTCAGATCTGCTAAAAGCCATGAAGGGAATTCCTCCTGACCCTTGATGGGGTATCCGTAGAATGGGGGATAGTTGGAGTCTCTGAGCAGAAAGAAGGACCAGGTCCTCTCCACACCTCACACTGAGGGTTATAGGCCATTTTCTGAGATCACATGTGCCAGGCCTGACCTCTCTCTGCTGTCTTGCAGGCCCTTTATGCTGCTGCCACCACTGATGGAGTGGATGCGTGTGGCCATCACCTATGCCGAGCACCGCCGCAGCCTCACCGTGGACAGCGGTGACATCCGGCAGGCGGCCCGGCTGCTGCTGCCAGGCCTGGACTGCGAGCCCCGACAGCTCAAGTATGAACCAAGGAGGCAGGAGTCCTGCCACTGGCAACTCCCCTGTGCTCCCTTCTCTGGAGGTGGAGGGGATGGGGGGACAGAGAACAAAGGCTGCAGGGCATTGGAGCTGCTCTAAGGCATCCTCTGCAAATGCCGAGGCTGAGCGTCGGATCTGTTCAGGCCTTGGCTGCTATCTGGATGCATCTTCTGCAGCCATTGGTGTGGTGCACAGAGCAGATGCACATTTGGGTTTGGGAGGGAGCGCTCACAGTGACACCTTGGGACGTTGGGGGTGAGGGGTGGGACTGACTCTCTTTCCTGTAATCACCACCGTTTCCTTGAACACTGGCGTAGGCCTGGGGCCGAGCCCTGCCTTTTTACATGCTTTATGTTGGTCCTTGTGACAACTTTGGAGAAGTGGCTCCCAGACAATGAGCCTGCAGCTCAGGGAGGAACAGTCCACAGGCATTCAGCTGGCAAATTGACTGTGTCTAAATTTGAACCTGGGTCCACACACCCCCAAGCCTGTACCTTTTACTCCTTCCCACAGTACGCGTCTCATATGGGCTGGTCTACCTCAAGCTCTTCCAGGGGTGGCTCCCTCTGCCAGTCCCTGGCCTATGAGGGCCCATGTCTGTTTTTTGACCTCTGTCTAACCCCCGGTTATGACCTCCTCTGTTTGCATGGCACATGCCTGAACCACGTTCCACACGTGAGCTTTCTATACTTTGACCCAACCAAGGATCCAGGCAGACACTGCTGCTGGGAGTTTGTCCTGTGCCCTCTGTAGACACAGGTTTTGTCTGTAACTCTCCCTGGTACTTTGGGTTGACTGCAGGCGGGATTCTAGGCCTCTCTCTGCCATGTCTTTGGTACTTCTGGACCTTAGCAGGAAATCTGGGAGCGAGACATGAAGGCAAAAACCAGAACTTGGCCTCTGTGATGGTTTCAGTCTGCCCCATGCAAAGGGTACACAGCAGACTGGTGCTGGGCCCTCACCCGGGCTGAGTGTCCTCCTTCTCAGGGAAACCCTCTGATAGGTTAGTCCAGAGCAAGTCTAGAGTTGGTTCCATGACAGATGACAGCTCCTAAGAGCTCAGTGCACTTCCTCAGTCTATTTATAGAAAAATAGAAGTTATGTGCTCTTCATGTAACAGAACATGGTGAGGCCGTCCTGGCTGATCCGAGTGTCATTCCCAGTCCTTCCCTCACCCTAGCCATCCTTGGGCCACCTGTCAACTTGGCCCAGCTGTGTCACTTGTCATTGATGGGCAGGGTCCTAGCACGGTGACGCTCACATGCCTCCGGTCTCTTCTGCACAGACCCGAGTGCTGCTTCAGCTCCTTCCGGAGACTGGATGCCCGAGCTGCTACTGAGAAATTCAACCAGGACCTGGGCTTCCGCATGCTCAACTGCGGGAGGACGGATCTCATCAACCAGGCCATCGAGGCCCTGGGGCCGGATGGGGTGAACACCATGGACGACCAGGTAATTTCTGAGAGCTCCGATAAGTCGGGCTGAGGGACCAGCATCAGGAAGGGGATTCACAAATGAGTTGGAGGCATATAATTCCCTTTGTCTGAAACCTAAGGCTTGCTCATCTCTGTGCTTCTGAAAGGTGAGCTACCTCCTGTTCCAGGTAGAATGGCAGCCTGGACTTTCCCTAGTACCCCTCAGACAACCTTGGGAAGGTTCCCTGGCTGGCTGGAGGGCTGGGAAAGAGTCCAGAGGAGTCAGCTGGACACCAAGCTATGGATCATAATCGCCAGCACAGGTCTGGGAGTGTGCTATGTACCTACTATGTGCCAAGACCACAGAAAACCTGGCCTTCCTGGAGCCGACATTCTAGTGAGACAGACAGTCAAAAATGAACACACATAAAACACAGAATGTGAGCCGGGCGTGGTGGCCCACACTTGTAATCCCAGTACTTGGGAGGCTGAGACAGGAGGATCGCAGGTTCGTGGCTAGTCTCAGCTACTTAGTGAGGCCCTCTGCAACTTAGTGAGACCCTGTTTCAAAATAAAGAATTAAAAATAGGGCTGGGGGTGTAGCTCAGAGGTAGAATGCCCATGGGTTCAGTCCTGAGTACCACAAAAAATAAAATTAATTAATTAATTAATTTAATTAAACATAGAATTTGCTAATGAACTGTACTGAGGAGTAAAATGAAGCAGGAAGTAGGGTGGGGAATGTTGGAGCTGATTTATAATTTTAGGTAGACTTTAACTTGAGTTTTGGTGTTTGTGCTATTTTGCTGACAAGTTACTCCCTGAGGAAAGCTATTGCCCAACCTCTAAAGTGGCGTTAGTAGTACCTGCCAGATACAGTTATCATGAGAATCTTCCTTCTGGCACCTAATACGTGCTCAGTGAATGCTCATTCTGGCTTTGGTCATCAACATGCTCATTATGGTCATATTGTCATCAATACGGTGGTCATCCCTGCAATCTGTTCATCAGCCACTTTAGTCTCTTTACGTGCTGGAGTGGAGATGGAAACAGCAGAAAGGTTGTTCCTCCCCCAGGGCTCGTAGTCTGTTTTAAACTCCGAATTGTGTACAGCTGTGTGCATAGAAAGTCAAGTATGTGCACAGGGGAAGAAACAGAGCCACATTTTTATGACGTTGCTGTTGGCTTTCCTACAAATGCTCGATCTTGCCGTTCCTTAAACTTGGTATTTATAGGATGATGTGTGGGTAAACAATCCTCTCGCCCCATGATTAATCTCAGGCCATTTCTTTATCTCTGGGCACTAGGCACAGATTTATGAGTTAGGGAGATCTTGTCTACACACAAATAACCTAATAAATAACATCGCGGGGCGCCAACCACTTGTCAGGATGCAGCTGTGGGCTGCACGCTTCACCACTGCCTTGGCTGTTGCCGGCCGCAGGGGGAGACTCCCAGCCTTGGAGGTGTCCTGGTAACCACCCACCTCGGCTCAGGGAGGGGCTGGCCATGGCTTCTAGAAATGTCCTGGATGGCTCAGGAGCACAAGACATGGAAGTCAAACGCTTACTCCATCCTCTTGAGGGATGCCTCACACCATGGGCTTCAAGCTCACGTAGACCTGGGTTCCAACCCAAGTTCTGCCTCTTGGTAGCCGAGTGACCTCAGACAGTTGATTCTCCTTCTCTGCTCCTTGTCTGTGAAATGAGGGGAATAGTAGAACCTCCCTCAAAGGACTAGCATGATGATTACATGAGATACAGCGTGTGATCCCCAGGCACTGGCCCAGGACAGGTGAGATGTGGCAATATGACACAGCAACGTATTTCATGACACAGGCGGTAGTATTTCATTAGCTGTTAATCAAGATAACCTTACTCTGGATGTACTAAGCACTTTATACATATTGATTCACATTCCACAGCAACCCTGTGAGGTAGACACCATTGTTGTTCCCACTCTAACGATGAGGAAACTGAGGAACAGTAACTTGTACATTTACAGTTCCTTTGGCAGGGACAGCTTTTGTGCTCAAGTCTGGCTGCAGGGCTTGAGCTTTGCCCCCCTGCTGTCCACAGCCCTTGTGGAAATGCAACCTACTCACACTTCCGTTTTCCTGTGTCTGGGGAGCCCAGAAGGCACAGGGCATAGGAGAGCTCAGGCTGAGCAGCCGGGGCAAGCAGGAGTCCCTTAGTTGGGGTTTCTGAGGCCTGTAAGGTACACAGCAGTGTGTTCTGTTCAGACAGTGCAGCGTCTGCCTTTGGTTCGTGCAGGGTATGACGCCGCTGATGTACGCCTGTGCTGCTGGGGATGAAGCCATGGTCCAGATGCTGATTGATGCTGGGGCAAACTTGGACATCCAGGTGAGCAAGCCCCAGAGACCTGTGCCAGGCCCTAACCCAGCGAGAAAGCACCCCAGGGTCTCCAGCAGCCAGGCTGGTGTGATGTGTCTCAGAAAACTAGAAATTCAAGATGCACAGGAATCTCAGCAAAGAACATTTTTTCTTAAGATGTAGGCTTTCTGTCTGAGAGAGTGAGCTGGCAGGGGAGATGAGTGGAGAGAATAGCCATGATAATGCTTGTGTAGCACCTTTTCCCTTTTATCAGCCTAATCCCTGGCCATAACTACCATCCCCAAACACCTCTAGCTGTGTTTCCCTCTGAGGCATAAAGTGGTACCTGTCTGCCATTGTCTACCCAGGGTAGACATCACTAATTGATCATCTACCCTTTCCTTTTGGGCCTTATCCACACAGTGCTCCAGGCAGACATCACCAATTGAATGCAGAAAGCACTTGACTCCTTTTTCACCATCCCTGCAGGCTAAGGTGCCTGTGTCACTTGCCTAGGAATGTCCCCTACCCCAGAAACAGTGATCACCTGTATGTGTTCCAGGTTCCAAGCAACTCTCCCAGGCACCCCTCCATTCACCCTGACAGCCGGCACTGGACCTCGCTGACATTTGCTGTGCTGCACGGACACATCTCTGTGGTCCAGGTGAGCTCCTGCCAGGTGCACACCTGCTTCCCAGGTGGGCTGGGCCCCAGACACCCCAGAGGCACTGCTCAAGACCACGCTTCCTGGTCCATAGGGCAGCAGCCCATCTGATTTGCCTCAAGGTTAGCGTAAGAATAGACAAGTGTCCATTCTGGCAATTCGTCTACTAAAATTAGAGTGACAGATGATTGGCATGGCCCGTGTGAAAGGATGATACACAAATTCATGAAGCATTCCATATTTTAAAAAGAAAACAAATACACATGGAGTTATGGGAAATGAGCTATACGAGGGTCCTGCATCTGTTTCTCTCTTTGTGGGTCTCAGCACATGTCGTGGCCTGTGGTTCTGTGCTTTCTGACCCTTTGCTCTTTTTTTTTTTTTTTTAATTTTTTTTTAATTGTCATACTGGGGATTGAATCCAAGGATATTCTACCTCCAAGCTATACCCCAAGCCCTATTTTATTTTTATTTTGAAACAGGGTCTCACTAGGTTGATAATAGTCTCACTACTTGCTAAGGCTGTCCTTGAACCTGTGATCCTCCTGTCTCTGCCTCCTAAGAACAGGGATTACGGACATGTACCCCCACACCCGCTGACCCTTTGCTCTTTCTACCTCGTGCATTCCATCACAGAGACACCTCTATATCATGGCATCCTTCAAGGTCTGCCCCCTTCTGTGAACAGCCTTAGTCTCTCAGTTTCCCAGCTCCTGAGAGAGAACAGGTGGCACTGCTCACCTGTCTAGCCAAGCCATGTCGTTGTACGGCTTGGCCCAGGTAGCTGATGCTGGGCTGGTGGTTCTAGGAGTGGAAGCCATGGGCAGAGCAGCTTCCCATGCCAGCAGGGGCACCAGCCACAGCCACTCAGCTCCCAGGGCCTTAGGTCACCGGGGCCTGCAGGATTTCATGGCACTTTCTCAGGGGAGTTTGTGTAACATGCTCATCCTCTGCTACATCGTGAAGTGTCCGAGGGTATAGATCACATCCAGCTTATTTATGGCTGTCAGTACAGCCCTGGCCTAGAGTAGGGGCTCCGAAAGTGCTGGTTGCCTGCCAGCTGCCACACCTGGCCTGCTTTGCAATTACTGCCCTTGCTGTCCCAAGGACCTAAGCAGAGTTCCAACCCCAGCCCAGGCCAGGCTGGCAGGCTGTGCTCTGGGCTTGCCTGGATTGGTGCCCAGTTTCGTCCTGACGGCCAGGCCTCCGCCTCCATGGCCTTAGCCCTAGCCCAGGCAGCAGGGCATGACTGGTTTCTGGCTGAGTCTCTAGCGCACAGCCTCCCGGCCCTCCCACACCCTGCAGGGGGCCTGGGAGGTCAGCCTGGCTCCTCTCCCCTGGCCTGTGAGAAGGCCATGTCTCTGGGAGCCTGGGAAGGCTGGAGGTGGCTCCTTGCAGAGTGGACCCCACCCCTGCCCAAGGCAAAGCCAGGCCCCACCTACCGGGAACTGCTTGGTATCTGTTAACCCTGCCCCGTGTGTCCCCTGGCAAAGCCTGCTCTCCCTGGAATGAGGAGAAGCCATTTAATGTCCTGGACAGTGTGTGATGTTCTGCTCAGCCCCACCACTTGCCAGCCTGGGGTGCTGCTGAACCTCTCCAATGAAGGGCCTAAAATCCACTGGTTATGGAGCCCATGTGTGTCTGCGTGTCGGGCATCAGTTCATTTAATCTCAGCAACACCACGAGACAGGCCTCTCCTCCCCTTTTGCAGATGTGAAAGTCTGAGGCTTAGAGAGTTGAAGTACTTGGTCTGGGTCACTCATGGGTCAGTGACCAGCACTATACCCCACTTTTTCTAGCACCTGTAGCCTCCCAAGACCTGAGCTTCCCTCAAGAAGTTGGGAGTGACCCTTTCCATTTTGCCCATCTACGTGAGTTCTTGGAAAAATAACTGAAGCCAAAGGGTGGGAATGCATTTGAAAAAGAGAAATAGCTCAGAAGTCGCCACAGCTTAGGGCCTTGGTCCAGGTCCACAAAGTTGATTCTGGAAATGTCGAGCCCTGAGGCTAACCAGGAGTTCTAAAGTTCCGTGGCTGCCAAGGTGAGCCCATCTCAGTCACAAATCTGGAGAGAATCACAGGCTTTGTCCCCAAGAGTCGCTCTGGGCTGTGCCAGCTCATCCTCTCCATGCTCAGTGGTGTCCTCCCCTGTGCCCACAGTTGCTGCTGGATGCAGGCGCCAACGTGGAGGGTTCCGCAGTGAACAGCGGCGAGGACAGCTATGCCGAGACACCCCTGCAGCTGGCCTCGGCAGCTGGTAAGTGACCACCGTCCCGCCTGCCAAGGTCCCCAGTGCCCCGAGGCTGTCTACCTCCCTGCAGTGCCACCCAGGCTGGGCATTTGGCCACTCACTCTCTGTGAGGACCCTTGAAATCACTCCTTCAGAGCCCTCACGCCATCCACGTGCTTCTGCTGAGCCTGTGCCCAGGCAGGACCCAGCAGAGTGGGGAGGCCTTTGCTTCTGGGGGGCGGGAGTAGGCCATGTTAGCAGGATCCAGGCAGCTTCTCCCTCCTGTGCCCTGCTCGCCTCTGCTTCCCCTCCACCACACGCAGTGAGCATTGGCCTTCCTCATCAGCCCCATGTACAATTTAGAGAACCCCTCGCCCTTCCCTTTGCCCAGCATCACTGGTCAGCCATCATGGCACCATCCTTGGCAACGTCCCTGTCTTTCAGGGAACTATGAGCTGGTCAGCCTGCTGCTGGGCCGAGGCGCCGACCCCCTCCTCAGCATGCTCGAGGCCAACGGCATGGTGTCCTCCCTGCACGAGGACATGAACTGCTTCAGCCACTCAGCTGCCCACGGCCACAGGTACCTGCCCCGGGGTGCCTGCGCCGTGGGACCTGGGGGCACTGAAGTAACCTTTCAGGAGCTTGGAATCCTCCAGGGCAGGAGGAGCTCGAGACCTGGAGGCCTTTAGGGAGACCAGGGCATGTGCATCCATCACCTAGAAGGATGCAGGTCCACCGGGACCCGAGACATTGGAGGCCTGGAGACACGGTGGTGGGTCACTTGGAGAGGCCCCACAGCTGGGTCCTGACAGAACAGAACTTGGACTTGAGCCTCCTGATGCCCAGAGCAGGCTGTCTCGTTTTCCCATAAGACAGCTGCAGCTGTAGTTGCCAGGGCCCATGCAGGACCACATCTCTTCCCATGCTTGCTAGTAGTTTGGGGGCACCCTAGGGGCTTTCACACAGCACATGGCTCAGTGGCAGCAGAGCTCCTGGTAGCTCTGCAGGCAATCACATTGTGCTCCAGGAGCAGATGGTGGACCTGCCCAGGGTTGTCACAGGACCTCAGCAGGCTGAGCCAGAGCCATCAGGCAGTACTGGGGCCCAGGGAAACAAGAGGTTATTGGAGGGCAGAGAAGGGGACAGAAGAGAAAGGCTGGCAGGCCAGACGACTACTTGTGTCCCTTTGTGCCTGTCCACAGTGCTCACGCAAACCTACCCCTCCCCCCAGGCCAGTCTTCTCCACACTGCCCCAGGCCTCCGCCCCACTGTGGCCTCCCCACCCTGAGTGCAGTTCCTGTTTGCTTCTCTGCCTCTGTCTCTGGGATGTAGGATCCTTGGGACAGACATTGGGCCAGTTCACCTTTACACACCACTACCTGGTGTGTAAACTCCGGAGCTAGCAAATCACCAAATTAGGAGCCAGTTATAGCCAGTCAGCCCCTCGGGGATGTCTCTGGGTTCTCCCGGGGGGCCTCTGGACAATGAGTTTGTGGGGGGGGGGAACAGGGCAGCAACAGAGGACTCTCAGCCCCCAGGTGACCTTTGTGCCCTACCTGTGCTGCAGCCACCCTAGAGCCATAGGCTATAGGATGTGAGGTAAGGGGCCCGGGTCTGCGATGCTCCCAGTGTGGCCCTGAGCAAGATGTCAGCTGTGAATAGTGTCACTTGTAAATGCCCGTGGCATCTCCCAGGGCTAAAGCAGTACACTGGAAGGTGCCGTGAAGGTGAGTGTTCTACACCCTAGTGGATTCTCCATGACATCCATCCCCATTTTGCTCTTATTAATGGGAGGGGAACGAATGAGGACTGACTGGGCATGTCCTGTTTCAGACACTTCCACCTGAGTGTCAGCTGCTGTGTAGGAGTTGCTGCCACACGTCAGGCTCTGTGTGCATCTAACACCTTCACACCAGCCCCCAGGGAGGGTGATGCTGGTGTCCTGTCCCACAGGTGACAAAGCAGTCAGGGCTCTATCTGCGATCACGCAGCCAGGATGACAGGGACCAGTCAGCCTCAAAGCCTATGACACCTCAGCACTACCAGGACGCAGAAGGGTGGGGTCCCCTGTGCCCTCTCCTACCTCTTCCAGGCGTCTGAAGATGGTACCTTGTAGCAGCCCATCTGGGCCACAGGCCACTTGAAGGCAGCTCAGGCGGGCACCATCCATCCATTCGGGGGACCTCAGGCCTCATCCTCCTTTGTTTCTCGGCCTGCAGGAACGTACTAAGGAAGCTCCTGACTCAGCCACAGCAGGCAAAAGCGGACGTGCTATCCCTAGAGGAGATCCTGGCCGAGGGTGTGGAGGAGAGCGACACATCGAGCCAGGGCAGCAGCGAGGGGCCCGTGCGGCTGAGCCGGACCCGCACGAAGGCCCTGCAGGAGGCCATGTACTACAGCGCCGAGCACGGCTACGTGGACATCACCATGGAGCTGCGGGCACTGGGTGAGGCCATGCCGGCGAGCACACACGAGCCCTTACACACACACGTACACATAGGCACACAGGCGCTCCCTGCTGCTCTCCAGCAGGCCAGTGGGCCAAGGCCTACAGGGTTAGACTGAGGCCATGGGGCAGCTGAGCCTGGGTCTCAGTCCTCAGCCGGGAGGCATCTTGAAGTCATGGCCCCAGCCCTCTGCCCCCAGGCACCCTCCTCTGGTCACATCCCAGGGATGGGAGGCACTGGGCATCTCAGCGGCACCCTGAGGTTCCTACACAATGTGTCAACATATGCCATTGCTCAGCTAGCCTCCACTCCTTGGGTCTACAAGTCTGTGGACTTTTTTGTGTTCTCCAGGGAATCAGACCCGACAGACAGACAGATGCAGACTTGGGCCAGATCCTATTATCTTGCACACTGAGTCCCAGGTCCCTCCTCTTTCCCTGGGATTGGGATTGGTGCTGGTGATCCCCAGCTAAGAATGGGATGATGTCACCTAAAGCCCAGGACACAGTGCCCACTCTGAACGCTCGGCCCCGGCAGCAGTGGTGTTATTATCATGGGGCCACAGCGCACAAACCCCCAGGGCCGGGCCAAACAGGCAGCAAGGCAGGCTCCGCTATAAAATGAGGTCAGCACTCCCACCTACAGTCAGTAAACCACCTCACGTGTCTCCCGGGAAGGCCATCCAGTTGTTTTTAATCCGCAGTCAGGCTGGGGGAAAGAAGCTGTCACTCTAATTATCAGGAATAGGACTGTTTTTAGTCATGAACATCATGTGGCAGTTTAAAATTACTCTGCAGCCCTGCTGACACACTCCAGGGACCTGGTAAACAGTTACTATATGCCCCGGATGTGCACTGACGTCCCAGTGCGCTGGCCGCTGGGCACCTCTGTGATAGGCTGAGGTTCACTCCGGGCATCTGTACAGGATGGGGCCCTGCATATTTTCTGAGCATCCAAATCCTCCCCAGCAAATAATTCTAGGGACCAACAAGCAATGGGGCAAGAAATCCTCAGGCCCAGGTGTTGATTTTTAGAGCTTGGGTTCCGTGCTTGGGGCTGAAGCCATTCCTCGGCCTCTGAGTCCCTGCGATGGTCCTCTGCCTGGCCCGCCAGGCCTCTTAGAGTGAATGAGTGCTGTCTCACAGAGCTGTGCTGAGGGCCACTGGGCACACAGGGATGAGGCAGGTGGCGAGGCACGGTGGGGGGAAGTGCTCTGCAGACACCGCCTGCCCAGGCGAGGGAGGGCCTGTACAGAGCACAATGTGAGTGAATGACACTGTCCCTCCCACCTGGAGCAGGTGTCCCCTGGAAGCTGCACATCTGGATTGAGTCTCTGCGGACCTCCTTCTCCCAGTCGCGGTACTCGGTGGTGCAGAGCCTGTTGCGGGATTTCAGCTCCATCAAGGAAGAGGAATACAACGAGGAGCTGGTGACCGAGGGCTTGCAGCTCATGTTCGACATCCTCAAGACCAGCAAAGTGAGTAGAGCCAAGCAGTCCCCTCCCCAAGCTCAGCCCCAGGTTCTAGGGCCCACCGTCCTGATCCAAACCCTGGGACAGCCATGTAGATGGACACACAGGCATGCCCAGGTGGACACCCCACATATGTGGACAGACCCGTGTACCCCCCAACACGCAGTCTTGCACTGCCTGGCTGTGAGAACAGATGCTGTGGGTCTGTCTGGGCCAGAGCCTGGCCAAGAGGCCATTTAGGGAATCAGTGTTGGAGGGACAGGCATCTCTGGCCAAGCCAGATCCAGTAGGAACAACACAACAGCTGTTCTGCCCTGGCCTGGACTTTTGAAATTAGCCTGGCCGTATCTGCAGCTGCAAACAGACAGCCACAACGGGTGAGCTGATGGGCCCTCTCCTTCTCTCCCTCACAGAATGACTCGGTCATCCAGCAGCTGGCCACCATCTTCACACACTGCTATGGCAGCAGCCCCATCCCCAGCATCCCTGAGATCCGAAAGACACTGCCGGCCAGGCTAGGTGAGTGAGGCCTGTCCTCGTATGCCACCCCTCCCCCCACTCACTGTCCTCTCCCATTTCCAGGTGTCAAGGCCCTGGCCTCAGTTTCTCACCTTTGGGTCCCACCATAGCCCACTCCATCCTCAGCATGTTTAGGAAGCCCTGGTGGGGAGCCCTCTGACAGCTCCCCGTCTTCCCCTTTTCACAGACCCTCACTTTCTGAACAACAAGGAGATGTCGGACGTGACTTTCCTCGTGGAAGGAAAGCTGTTTTATGCACACAAAGTCCTGCTGGTGACAGCCTCTAACAGGTAGGGAGCCACTGTAACAAAGCTCCAGCCAGCCCCAGGGGCACGAGGGCAGCAGGTTTCAGATGTGAGGTGACAGAGGTGCTGGAGAGGAGTGACCGGCAAAGCTGGACAGAGAGAGGGCTTGGTAGGAGGAAGCTCCGGGGGACTATTCTTTCTGGCGGAGTTATTACCTCTGATTATTATAGAATATAAACATTCTGCA
>PVLC010007666.1:36286-61687 GCA_004027655.1 Graphiurus murinus | reverse complement strand
AGTTCCATTCTGAGACAGTGCTATTTGGCTTCAACTTTAACCTGGCTTTGATTTTAACATTTGCCCAAGCGTGTGTTCAAGCAACATATGTGCCCCCTGCACCCTGCTTCTGCACCAGCGTTTCTCACTTCACAATCTGTCCTCAAGAGTGTTCCATGTCTCGTCTTTTCTCTAACAACCGCCCTACTGTTTATTTAACCAAGTCCCTAATGGTGGACTTTTAGGATGTTTACTATCTTATGTTACAATGTTGTGAAGACTCTCCTTATATGCATACATTTACAATGGCAGAATGAATTCTGAAAAATAAAATTGTTCAGAGTGCTGATTTTAAACTTGGATAGATTGGTCTAATACATTGTAACAGCACATTGCATCTTTTATCTGTTTCTCTTTTTCAAAGACAATTCTCCAGTTTTAGTGGCAGGGCTCATTCTAGGGGAATAAGATCAGCAAACATGACTAAGTGTCTCCCTCTCCAGGAGCTCCCTCTTCCCCCAGTGGCTCTGATCCCCAGACACCTCATCAGATGCCCCTGGAGGCTCCCACCACACCTCTGATTTTTTTTTCCCATAAAGTCTTGTCTGTTTTGATATCCTAGGTTTCCTGGTCTCTGTTCTTTAAAATCCTAATTGGCTAAGCAGGTTCTACCTAAAGTGTGGTTGGTTGACAGTGCATTATAATAAAGGTTTTCAGAGCCTGACCTCAGAAAAAAGAGATGCTAGAGCCGAGTGTGGTGGCGCAGGCCTATAATCCCAGTACTTGGGAGGCTGAGGCAAGAGGATCGCAGGTTTGAAGCCAGCCTCAACAACTTAGTGAGGCTCTCAGAAACTTAGAGAGATCCTGTTTCCAAATAAAAAGTGTAATAGGGCTGAGGGTGTGGCTTAGAGGTAGAATGACTCTGGGTTCAATTCCTAGTAACATAACAACACACACACACACACACACACACACACACACACACACACACACACACACACACAGTGCTGGGGCTTTCAGAAACTGCACCTGGTGAACCTGGCAGGTGAGACAGACATTTTGGACAGGATTCCCAAACCTTTGTCATCAGAGCTGTCCAGATATACCTCAGCCCTCCCTTCTTCCATCCCTTTCCCTACCTCAAGTGTTGGGAAAAGGCCTAGGCTCCCTCCCTGGCTCCCTCTGACCCTCCCTCCACTGCAGCACTTATGGTCTGGACAAGGGATGGGATCCCTCCACTTGCTGGGGGCAACATTTTGGGTGTAGAGAGTTCTTGCGCTCTCCTGATCTTTGTTTTAATATCTATCTGGAAATTTGGCCCCGAAATGGTGATACAAAAGCTGTTATTTCTACTTGATTTAGGGGAGGGGGCAAGCATTGGGAAGTCCAGTCAACCCAGAGAATGGAAGCTCAGTCACCATCTCAACTCCATCTTTCCCTAATTCCTGAAACAGTTCTCCTATCACCATCTGCCTGCCCCTGTCCTCCCATTAGACAACATATAACCCCTAAATGAAGGAATCTTCCCAGGCATAATGAAGGCCAGTAGTGATGGGAGAACAGAGCAGACACACAGAGACTCCACAGGAAAGAGACTGGGCTGCCAGAGAGACGGGAAGAGAGGAGAGAGACCTGGCCCCTCTCCAATCCAGCTCATATATTCAGTTATCTCCTTCCCTCCTCCTCCTCCTCCTCCTCCTCCTCCTCCTCCTCCTCCTCCATTGCCATCACTGAGAATTGAACCCAGGGGCATTCTACCTCCAAGCTACACTTCCCTTTGTTTTTGTTTTTTAATTGGAAACAGGGTCTTCTAAGTTGCTGGGGCTGGCTTTGAACCTGCGATACTCCTGTCTCAGTCTCCCAAGTACTGGGATTACAGACGTTCTCCACCACGCCTGGCTCACCTTGTTCAGGGGCTGACATGACTGCTCTTCCTGGACATCTTCACTGACGCTCAGATCTCACTGTCCAGGCTCAGTTTCTTTTCCAACTTCTCCCTCCACCCAGATGCCCTCTGAGGACATTCTTCACCTGGGGTGTGAGGCTGGCTTAGCTCAGGATCTTCACTTTTTACATTCCCTTTCTGAGAAGAGGATTCTGACATGTTCCTGCTTGCCTGCCTGGGCCACATCCACCGAGTCCATGATGCCCAGCTAGAGCCCATCCCCTGCACTCCCGGTCCCTCCTCGGGTGAGGTGCCCAGCGCTCGCAGGACTGTGCAGGTCCCCCTCGCTCCTTTATGTGAGGTGCTGTGGAGTACAGCTACGGCTGTTATTACTATTATTAAACATTTTAATCACATATTTTCTGAAAGGATTTTGAAAAATTCAGTTACACCTCCACCATTTTTACGTTGACATCTAAAATTTTTCACCATAGTTTAAAGAGCTGCAAAAGATGTAATTTCTGACATACTGCAAATACTGACACTTAAAAAACAAAACTTTTTTTTCAATGTAGCTAGTACAGTCTAAAAAGCACAGCATTTTTTAAAATATGGGAAGAATTCTTTAACAATTGGAAATTTGACATTGTTCCCTCTACTCTTTGAACTTGTATAACATCCTATTTCCCCCACAGAATTTTATCCTGATAATATATTTTTAAGCTTGAAAGTTTTTTGTTATTTACCCTATCATTTTTCTCTGCAACTTAAATATGTATATGAGTTGTAATTTTAATTTTTTAAATTTCCTATAAGATGCAAATTTAAAATTTGATATTGAGACATTATTATTGATATCAGATATTATAGAGATATTCAAACTCTGATGGTTATTAAGTACAAAGACAAATTTTAGAGAGGAGGTTTAGAATAAATGTTAGTTACTACTAGAATGAGAAAAATTAACATGGGCAGGGGAGAGAATGAGAACAAGAGAGTACAAGTAGCCAGGCATGGTAGAGCATGCCTGCAATCTCAGTACTTAGGAATCTGAGACAGGAGGATCACAGGTTTGAGGCCAGCCTCAGCAACTTGGCAAGAGATGCTCAACTTAGTGAGACCATGCTTTCAAGTGAAAAATAGAATAGGGTGGGGACCGTAGATTGGAGGTAGAATGCCCCTGGGTTCAATCTCCAGCACCAAAGAGAGAAAGAATATGAATATGCATGTTATGAATTAATGATTGTTGTTAAATGATCTACTTACAGAAGAATTTGCAGTGTTTTCCTATTGGAGCATCAACATTGAAATCTGTAGCAGAAATTTTTAAAAAATAGAGTTGGAAGCCGGGTGTGGTGACTCACGCTTGTAATCCCAGCATTTGGGAGGCTGAAACCGGAGGATCCGGGTTTGCGGCCAGCCTCAGCTACCTAGTGAGGCACTCCACAACTTAGTGAGATGCGGTTTCAAAATAAAGAATAAAAAATAGGGCTGGGGGTATAGCTTGGAGGTAGAATGCCCCTGAGTTCAATCCCCAGTACTGCAAAAAAAAAAATAGAGTTGGAGCCAGGTGTGGTGGAGCATGCTACTTAGTGAGGCTCTGCATCTTTAGTGAGACCTTGTTTCAAAATAAAGAATAAAAAATAGGGATGGGCGTGTGGTAGTGTAGTTCGGAGGTAGAATGCCCCTGGGTTCAATCTCTAGTACAAAAAAAAAAAAGAGTTGGAGCTGGGGTATGGTGGCGTAAACCTGTAATCCCAGTACTTGGGAGGCTGAAACAGGAGGATCATAGATTTGAGGCCAGCTTTAGCAATTTAGTGAGATTGTCAGCAACTTAGTGAGACCCTGTTTCAAAATAAATAATAAAATAGGGCTGGGGATGTATCTCAGAGTAGAGTGACACTGGGTTCAATCCCCAGTAAATCCCCCTCAAAAATAATTAAGCATAGACTTACTATATGATCTGCCATTCCACTTCTAGATATTATAGAGAAGTTTTAAATTTACTCTTTTTACTCTGATAATTTGATTATTTTATTCTATTAAATAAGCTGTCAATAGATTAACATGGGGAAAGTAACCAATTTATTAACATGGAAACATGAGAGTCATACACCAGGTACAAGGCTCAGAGGAGGACTAGACCACTGAAACTTAAATATAGAGCTAAACAGAGCCGGGAGTGGTGGTGCACACTTGTAATCCCAGTATTTGGGAGGTTGAGACCAGAGGATCCGGGTTCGTGGCCAGCCTCAGCTACCTAGTGAGGCACTCCACAACTTAGTGAGACTCGGTTTCAAAATAAAGAATAAAAATAGGGCTGGGGGTATAGCTTGGAGGTAGACCACCCCTGAGTTCAATCCCTAGTACCGCAAAAAAAAAAAAAAATATATATATATACACACACACACACACACACACACACACACACACACACACACAAAGAGACAGGGGCTGGGGTGGGAAGGGAGGGTAAGCAGGCTATGGAGCAAAGTTTGTCATGTTACACAGATAAAGTCTCCCAGGTAACAGGCACCTGTGGTAATATCTGTCTAGGTCAGGTGTCAGAACCCCCCCCCCCATCTCTTATTATTGTGAAAAGATCTTTCCTTGATAGAAAGGGGCTTATTAGATAGAAAAGCCTCTTTACATATCCTCTGGCTGTTTACTTCACTAATGTAGATTTCCTTTATAGATGTAAAATTTATTTGCAAAAAGGCGTTTCAGAGTTAATCTTATCTGCAGGTTCTCAGAATAGCCATCTTGAAATATGTCAAAAAATATATCTTGGGGTGGCATATTTTGAGGTCCCACAGTATTTACTCAAGCAAAAAGAAAGCATATGTCTATGCAAAAACTTATATGCAAATGTTCTTAGAAATTTTATTTGTAAGAGCCAAAAACTGCACATGGTACAATTTTCCATCAGTAGGTGAGTAGACTGAAAAATTATGGTATATCCATACAATGGAATATAACTCAGCAATAAATAGGAACAAACTATTGATATATGCAGCACCATGAATGAATATCAAAACATTTACACTGAGTGAAATAAGCCCAACAAAATAAATTGTATATATTGTATGATTTCATTAATATATAATTCCAGATTCCAGAAAATGAAAAGTAATCTGTAGTGACAGAAAGTGTATCGGGATTGCCTGGGGATGGGGGATGGAGACAAGAGAAGAGAAGGGGGAGGAGGATCTTAAAGGGATTGATGGATTTGTTCATTACCTTGCTAGTGGTCATAGTTTCATGAGTGTGGACATGTGTCAAAACTTACTTCACACTTTAAACATAAGAGGTTAACTCTATGTCAACTATATCTCACCTCCATAAAGCATTAAAGAAGTGTGAATTAAATGTCCAAGAAAATGCCAAATACCCGTCAGTATTGCTTTTACTTGAAGGTGTACTATTCATCTGTGAGAAGTAAATTGGGAACTCCTTACCTCCTACTCAGTGTGTGTGTGTGTGTGTTACTTCTGAGCTATACCCCCAGCCCTTTTTATTTGTTTTATTTATTTATTTATTTTATTTTATTTTATTTTTTGCGGTACTAGGGATTGAACTCAGGGGCATTCTACCTCCGAGCTATACCCCCAGCCCTATTTTTTATTCTTTATTTTGAAACAGGGTCTCACTAAGTTGCGGAGTGCCTCACTAGGTAGCTGAGGCTGGCCGCAAACCCGGATCCTCCGGTCTCAGCCTCCCAAATGCTGGGATTACAAGCGTGCGCCACCACGCCCGGCTTATTTGTTTTATTTTGGAACAGGGACTTTTTTTTTTTTTTTGTAACTGGGTATTTAACCCAGGGGCATTCTGAGCTATACTCCCAACCTTTTTACTTTGAAACAGGGTCTCGCTAGGTTGCTGAGAGCCTTGCTAAATTGCTGAGATTGTCCTAGAATCTGTGATTCTCCTGTCACAGCCTCCCAAGGACTGGGATTACAGGTATGTGCCAACATGCCTGGCTTTACTTCCCCCTCTGCAGTATTCAAGACTGCCCCTGGGACAATCCCAAGGACATGTGAAGGAAGCGACTCTGGAAGCTCCTCCTTGCTCCTGGGCATGGCAGAGGATGAGGGAGACAGGCAGCAGCCTGGGGTGAGTGTCCTGCCACCTTCATTGTTTCAACCTGATGTTCTTGCTTTGCTTTTTTGTGATTCTCCTCCAGGAGGGCAATCTTTTCATAGGAGTCGAGGAGTGAAAGAGATGAGGTTATTAAACAATAATTGTCATCCCTCCTGCTCCCCTGTTCCATTAGATACCAGAATTCCAGGCATTTCAACTAGAGGTCAAGCATCGCATCCATCGGGCCAGGTCGCCGTAACAGAAATACATGTGAGAAAAGGATCCATAGGAATCCCTACCCTGAGCTCATGATAACTTGTTATGAGAGCCGTGTGGACACATATTTTTAGTTGTCCTATCCCACTGTTTGGGGGCAGTAAGGAGGTTTTTACATCGCAGAACCCCCTCGGTAGTATTGCTAATTGTGAGAGATGCATCTAGTTTGTAGAGTGGAGGAAGGGAGGCTAGGAGAGGAGATGCAGGGACCGCTAGTCAGTGGGAGCTGGCTTAGATTGGTTTTAGGGAAGGCCATTCTTCATGTCCTTAAATCTCTCTTGCCTGTGGAGCTCTTGCATTTCCATGCCCTGATCTGAGGGACACCGATGCACAGGGAGATGACCAGGACTCTTGTTTTTTTTATTTTTTATTTTTTGGTATTGGAGGCTAATACCTCTGAGCTACACCCCCAGCCCTATTTTATTTTTTAATTTGAAACGGGGTCTTATGAAGTTGCGGAGGCTGGCCTTGAACCTGGGATTCTCCTGTCTCAGCCTCCCAAGTACTGGGATTACAGGTGTGCGCCACCATGCCTTCTTGACTCAGGACTTTTGAATTCCAGCCCCACCATGTGTTTATCAGCTGTGCTATATGTGAGGTAGGAGTACTGACTTCTATCTTGCAGGGGCTTTTGTTTTGTTTTTTGTTTTTTTGCGGTACTAGGGATTGAACTCAGGGGCATTCTACCTCTGAGCTATACCTCCAGCCCTATTTTGTATTCTTTATTTTGAAACCGAGTCTCACTAAGTTGCAGAGGGCCTCACTAGGTAGCTGAGGCTGACAGCGAACCAGGATCCTCCAGTCTCAGCCTCCCGAATGCTGGGTTTAAAAGCGTGCACCACCACGCCCGGCTTTCTTGCAGGGGTTTTGTGAAGAGTAAATTGATTATTGGACAGGGTGCAGTATGAAGTCTGGCCAGTACAAACACACAGCCCTTGGAAAAACTCCTACCCTCATTTGTTGGGCGAAGGGTTACCTAGCATAGCGTCTGCTGCTTGGTGGTGGGAGCCCGGCGCTCTGCAGCCACACAGCCTGGGCTCTAACCCAGCTCCTGGGCTCACCAACTATATGACCTTGGGTGCTTTGCTCCTCTTGTGCAAAATGGAGCTAAAAATAGAAACTACTCCAGTTTGCTATGAGGGCTGAAGCACAGAAAGTGCTTAGAACAGGCTCAGGCACAGAGCGAGCACCGGAAATGAGCATCACTGTGACTGAGTTAAGCACTGGGGGTTGAGGCTTGCTCCTGCAATCTGACTCACTGCAGTGAGTGCAAAGTAAATATGGAAAATAGGATCTGGAACTCCATAAAAACTGCTTCGTTGACTAAATTCCAAAATATGTCCTACCTTCCTTGGGGAACAAATGACACCCATACACTAAATTATGCACGAAACAGCTAAGACATCACTAGCAAGAAGTGAGTCTCCCTTATAGAACCTACTTATCTCCATTTATCTAAACTTGAGAATTTCCCTCTATCTCCTTTTTTCCATCCCTTCCTACATTTCACCCTTTCTGCCTTTTATTTGCTAGAATTCAGACCTAAACAAGCTCTTAAAGAGCCTCGGGTCCAGTGGTTGGTTTTTTTCCCCCTGTGGTACAGCATATTGAACCCAGGAGTTCAACCTCTGAGAAAAATCTCCAGCCCTCTATTTTGAGACAGGGTCTTGCTAACTTGCCGAGGTTGGCCTTGAACTTGAGAACTGCCTGCCTAAGTATCCCTAGTAGCTAGGATTACAGATGTGTGCCACCATGCCCAGTGTTTTATGTAAGAAAGAACTAAAGCGTTGGATAATGGCCCATCCATGTTGGGCGTGTGTGGTTTATGAGACTGGAGAGAAGAACAGGAAGGGAAGGAGAGGCCAGTGTGTCTTCCCCTCCATTCACCTTTCCCACCCAAGCGAATCCCTGACTCAGGGCCAACCTATTTGCTAGTGGAGCCTAATGGGGTTGGAGAAAGAATCAATCTGGGAATACATGTCAGGAGCTAGAAGTCTTCATATCTCAGCTAAGTAATTCTCCTTCTAGGTATCTTTTCTAAGGAAATCATTAGGAAGTAGGACAAGAATAAATAGACAGCGATGTATTCCTCAGAACACACCTCCTCAGGGACAGCCGTATGTCCAACAATAGAATGTCATATTTTAAATTATAAAAATTTCCTGTGTCATGGGAAAACGCTTAGGATTGAATGCTAAGGATATAAAACAAAAACACAGTATGATCTGTATTATATTTTTAAAATTTACCACAAGAGGTAAAGAAAGCATTATACTTTCCTGTAGTTAAGTCTTTAATAATTGTGTAGTATTTTATAATGGAAAAATTATGACAAAAAATTGGGGCAAGAATTCTGCTTCCTACATGGCACAGGGCAGATACACTGTGTTCACCTGCCCAGCATCCACTGAGCAGGTGCTGGTACAGAGGGATGGAAAGGAAGAAGGCAGCCAGATTTTCCCAAGTGCTTTATGTTCATCATTTTATTCCATCATTACACAAACATGGGCCAGGTACCCAAACACAGAGATAGATTCTCTAAAGGCAATGTGTTTATTTGGGAGGGAACATTGCCATGGGAATACGTGCACCATGATAAAAACAGAGTATTCTGGGAGGCTGAAGGAAGAAGTTTTTAGGCAAAATGAGGAGGATTACATAAGCTGTTTTGAAATGATCATTCTTGGCTACGAGTTCAATAACAAGGATGGCATCGGTCCAAGGTAGAGCACACAGTTATCTTTGCAGAAGGATCAGAAGATCAGAAGTATTTTTTTTTTGGTGGTGGTGGTGGTGGTGGTGGTACTGGATACTGAACTCAGGGTCATTCTACCTTTGATATACCCCCACCCCAGCTCTATTTCATTTTTTAGTTTGAAACAGAGTCTTGGTAAGTTTCTAAGGGTCTCTCTTAAGTTGCTAACACTAACCTCTTAGCCTCTCAAGTATTGGGATTACAGGCATGTGCTACCATGCCTGGCTTTGCAGATTTTCTTTTTTTTTTTTTGCGGTACTGGAGATGGAACCCAGGGGCATCCTACCTCCGAGCTACACCCCCAGTCCTATTTTTTTTATTCTTTATTTTGAAACAGGGTCTCACTAAGTTGCGGAGGGCTTCACTAAGGAGCTGAGGCTGGCCGTGAACCTGGATCCTCCAGTCTCAAGCGTGTGCCACCACGCCCAGCTTGCAGAATATTTTTTTGAGTAAAGGTTGCAGAAGCCTTTGTGCAAGGTTATGGTTTTGGTAGTCTTTTTTTTCCTTTATTAATGGTGCTGGGGGTCAAACCCAGGGCCTTGCTAGACAAGGGCTCTACCCTCAGACCCCTTAGCAGAGTGTTTTGTGATGGCTCTCGTTATTAGGCAATTGTGCGTGAGAGCCCCTCCTTTCCCAGCTTTCTGTGCTCCATTTGTCGAGGTTCGACATAAGTGACACCATTTTGATTTGGACAACCTCACACATGTGAAGTAAATATAATTACCCTCCTCCTTGATCTTAATTATATTTATCTTAGTGGACGAGGACACAGGATTTCCGAAACAGATAAAGGGATTGTCAAGTCAGGGCTTGTGGGTAGAGGAGCGGGATTTGGCCCAGCCTCCTCTCTGCTTCCAAGCTCATGTTTTCCCTACTACATCTTGCTGCCTGAATGCTCAGGGAGCTTTGGCTCCACTTCTCTTGCCATTTGGAGTTTGATTAAAAACAAAATGCGGACCACGTTATCTCAAGTGCTTTCAATACACATTTATTGAAAAAACCACAAGCACGGCAGCCATCATGTCAACATAACCATATTTCCTAACTGAGCAGGGGATCGCCATTCCAAAGTGCATTTTCCAAAGAAAGGAGGCTTATTTGGAAGCTCTGCACCGTGAGTGGCGATGAGAACCCCTATTCTGAACTAGGAGTTCTGAACCATTAAACATTTAATTACCACTTTGGCAAAGCAATGCACATTACCATTTCCACAGTGTAACAGCACAGAAATTTTAAATGCATCTTTATTTTTCAGAATCTTCAGTATTCACAATGTGTAAAATGAAGCAGCGTTTTAAATAAAACGCTATGCCAAAACACAGTTTCTTAAAAAGTCCCGAGTGAAAGAAGGAAAAATTGCACATGAATAATGTTTATCAATGCTTACAGTCGACATTAACCATAGTTTTCTAAAAGGGTAAAAATATTCAAGACTTCAACATTTCCTTACAAAAAGTATACTTGGCCATAAAATAAAAATCTATAAAACCCCAAATATTACAAAAGTAAAATCCAAAGAAAATTTTTTTTATTAAAAAAATATTTACACGGTAAGACTTACTTTAAAATGCACAGAATGCTTCATAAGCTGTGATGGCTCGGCAAAGACTCCCTCAAGTCCCTGTTCTGACCTCTGCACAGACCCACCAGGTGGCAGAGCTGTGAACTGCAGCCCCCCAGCATCCAGTCTCCCTGTGCACAGGTTTTGAGCTCCCTCCTTGCACCTGTTCATATTGCACCATCTCTGTTCTGGGAGAAGAGTTTGCCGAGGCACATGGGGTGTCACAGGAGGGGCAGCCTCTGCCTTCAAGGAGCCTACATATGACCTTTATCTGTATCTTGGTGTTGCCATTTTGAAATCAGGTCATGGGACTGAGAGGCCTCTCAAGAGATGATCCCGGATCCTCTGGGACCATCGCAGCCCTCTCGCTTGGATCCCAGAGGTAGGGAGTCCACTGCGTCTGCTGGAGTACTATTTCACAGTGGCAGTCAGAATGCTCTACTGTGGCAATCTCCACCCAAAGCCATTCCCAGGAGGGATCCCAAGCCCCAAGGCAAAGGGCTCTGCTCTCCCAGACTGAAAAGGAGTCAGTGGCTTCAGGGCAGCCTGGGACTGGCAGGAAGGGATAGGAGAGGGACGAACTGGAATAAGACTCAAGGCCTGAGGGATGTCCAAGGCTGGAGGGTGGGGATGGGGAAGCCCATTTGGCATGCCAGGACCCCCCGTGTGGAGAGTGGCAGCTGCAGGATTGTTGCAGGCTCCTTGCACACTGCTGCCTCTGCTCTGGTTCTGCAGCAATCCTACCTCTTCTTCCTCCCACCTGCCACCCCAGCCCCGCCCGCCTTTCTGCTATGACTGTGACGGAGTGCAGAGCCATGAAATCCAGATGACTAATGGCCTGATATTAGGCCAGACACCCCTTGGTTTGAGAACAGAGGGAGAACAACAAAGTGCCTGGGCCTTTGGGCAGTGATTTTGGTTGGACAGGCTTTTTGGCTTGCTTCTGGGTGTGTGGATGAGACGACAGAGGCAGACGGAAAGTTCAGGAGTAAGAGATGGTAACTTTACTTGGATATGATCCCCTTGGATACTCAAGATTTCTCTGCATCCAAGAATTGGTATGTAAAGTAATGACTCTGGCAGAGTGCATGAAACACAATCAAGTGGGTGTGGAAAGCATGCCTTCAATGATAGGACATTCCTTTAGAGGGGGATTGTGAGTGTTACAGAGTTTTGAATAGAACACAACTCCTCTTGGGCAGAGGTGGATGTGTAGATATGCACTGCTTTCTCAGGGTAGAACAGGACCCTCTGCTGTGCCAGTCTGGGCATCTGGGACAACAGGGTTCCCAGATGGCTGGCTTTACCTTCTAGAGTCCCCACATGCTTGGAACCAGCTGCTCACATTTAAGTGAAGGAAAGAAGTGTGAAATGTGAAGGCTGTTCTCCACCTCTTCCTTCTGGGGCCCTTTACCCTGATTTGTTCTGCTTGTCTTGTCTTCCCTCTGCCAGTTTCTTGACCCCGCCCTCCCATTCCATTCTTAGAAAACCAGAACTTCCAAGGGTGGAGAGGAATGGCTCTGAACAGACAGGGGGATGTTGCAGGCTCTCCGTCTCCAGAAAGCTGAAAAAGCAGTTGGCCAGACATGCTGCGGGTGGCTATGCTTGGAGGCAGGAGGCCAGGCCAGATGACTCAGTGAGAACGAGCCAATTCCTGGCTCTGCTTTCCAGAACCTGCTTCCACCACAACTCCATACCTCCAAACTTCCTCTTCCACTTCAGCTCGGTAGACATCTTAACAAACACGTCGGCAGGGCTGCTTGTACTTTTATTTCATTTTTGGTGGTGATGGGGATGGAATTCAGGGCCTCATGCATGCTAAGCATTTGTTCTAACACTGAGCTCCACCCCCAGCCCTTATGGCCTGGCTTACAGTTCAATAACTCATCCACTGTGGTCGCGTGGATCTCCTTACATGCTGGAAGCTCTTCTCCTGGCCTCATCCCATGCCTGAATGAACACTGGCAGACCTGCTGAAATCTCTGGAAGCTTGTTAGCTTTCCCTAAAAACCTTTCCACATAATTTCAAGTCATTAAAACAGATTTCTGTGCCTTTCCCTTCAAAGGCTGTGTCCAGGGGCATTTTTTTACTCTATGAAGGTCACACATAACTATACATTGATTAGGGACAAACATGAATTTTTAACGGCTCAAGAAAACAGGATTTAGAACAGATTTTCCCAAGAGAGTAAGATCCCATTCAAAAACCAAGACAGCAGTGGAGATGAGCTAAAAGCTCCCAAAAAGCCCTTTGGGGGTGGTTGCTGGCTGTGAATTAGGTTTTTTTTTTTTTTTTTTTTTTATGAATAGTCTCACTGAAATGCAAATCTTTCTGAGGGCCAGGGCACCCTCTTATTTGTTTCTGCATCCTCAGTGTCTAGCCCAGCTTTCAGCAGATAGCAGGAGCACAAAATATGCTGATTGAATTACTGGATACAGATCCCTCCATCCTAGTTCTTTTCCTTCTTCCTTTTTTTTTTGAGGGTGGGATGCGGGTACCAGGGATTGAATCCAGGGGCATTCTGCCTCCAAGCTACATCCCCAGCCATTTTTTATTTTGAAATAAAGGTCTCGCTAAGTTCCTGAGGCTGGCCTCAACCTGAGATCCTATCTCCGCCTGCCAAGTACTGGGGATTATAGGTATGCACCACCACACCAAATTTCCTTCTTCTTTTAAAAAAATCTTTATATGGTCTGCTTCTCCCAGCATTTACTACAGTCTATGATGATTTCCATGCTTGACTTTATTCGAGTGTTCTGTTATGCTCGAGTTGTATTATAAAGTAGAAGGAAAAAGATCAGACTGCTTTAAGATGAAAGGAGCAGTTTGTGTAAGAAAAATTAAAGTTAAAAAAAAAACACAAAATAAATTTTAGGACCTAGATAACAAAGAATAGATTGGTAAACAGATACTGATGAGAGAAGAGTGATCAGGTAAAAGAGTAAGGTTCATTAGTGTCTCCTTTCCCCCAGTCAGACAGGACAATTATAGGCAAGAGAATGTAGTATGGAGTTTCCTGTGCCTGGGTGGGTCTATACTATGCTTGAGTATAAAAGGACAGATGTGGAGGGGCTTCTCTCTTCTGAGATAGAAGAGGGTGAGATATAAGGGGATAAGATGTCAAAAGTTTTCCCCTGAAGATAAGTGTAATTACAAAGGAGGAGGGGAAGGCTCAGAGTGGGGGTTCTTTGGGAAATAGAGCAAGGATTACAGGGCATCAGTCAAAGGACAGTATATGGACAGCTCCATTGAAGACATTTGCATTACTAAAATTATTTTCTCAGCAATAAGTTATTGATCTGGAAGAACAATGTGAATTAATGAATTCAAGGAGAGACTTAGATGAAACCGAACACCCCCAACACACACCCTCGGCTGTACTGGATTCCACTGAGTAGGCCCCATCTGCCCATGGCAGGTGAAGTGCAGCCAGGCACATGACCTCTCATGGTTTCTGTCAGGCACTTGCTCTGAGTCTCAGCCCTAAACAGAAATGGGTAGTTATGTGTGTAAGGACAAGGAAGTGATTTGTCTGGGATTTGTAGATGCAGTTTAGGAGGATGGTGTATGCATTCTCCTAATACTTAATTTTCATAAGCCCCCAAAAGGATGTATTTCTGTTTGGGAAGGAAGTAAATTTAGAATTGGAGACATTTGTAGTAAATAAAAATCATCTGCATGAACTAAGCCCCCAACCCCTTTCTTAGCATTTTTTGGATTTCAGCCAAGGCTTGGGAGGTGAGGACTTCACCAGGTATGCATCAAGTGTGGCTCTGGGTCACTAAGGTGGAGACCTGAAAGGCTTCTGTTGTCCTCAGCCCTCAAAGTAGCCTTCCTCTCTCTGGCTGTTGCTCTCCCAAATTCCATCACTAGAAATACTTACTTTCAGTGTTGTGTCTTGTTCACTATTCAAATTCAAATTCCAAATACAAAAGAAATTCATAAAGCCTCAGGAGTATGTGTAGTGTATATGCATTCGTTGAATTCTGTCTTAAAAAGTTTGGAGTGTTAGCAACATTCCCAACTTCCCAAAGCAATAATAACCCAAGCCCCAGTCATGGAATGATGGTAGGGTTTGGGATTCCTCAATTCTCAATGCCAAAATTGATTCTCTGCCCCCCAGAGACCCAAGTCCTACTTATGATGGAAATTTCAGTGGAACAGAATATCCTTTACTTGAAATAAGTTATGGTCACTGATATGAGAAAATATTCAGGTGCCTACTATGCACACTTAAGTATTTCAGAGATTGTTATTATTTCTTTGCAGTTAGTTGTTGGTTCGAAAGAGTTTTTTTTTTTTTCTAATCTTTCTAAAAGGTCCTGGAGGGTAGAAACATCTCTCTGATTCTCTTTCATAGGTACACATTGCACATATACAACTACTCTGTATACACAGAATGAATACAAGCATAAATGGACAAAGGAATAAATGAACATGATGCAATCTGAATTTCCATGACTGCCTGGCACCTATAGCACACAAGGATCAGGGCCTTGCAGAAATTCCTAGGTTGTCTGAATAGATAATGTACAAACTGGGAGTCCACGTAAAAAAGTATTACACTCACATGGTTTTCTACTTTCTGTTGTACATGACCAATAGGTGTAGATCAGTGAACTATAAAGCCTGGTGCCCACATTAAAGTTGCAATGAAGCCCTGTTTACTAACACCTGTGTATAGATCATACCTTGACATGCTGCTCCTCTGCAATCACAAAGTAAGATATCTACACAGCTCCGCTGGAAGAATTTGGCCATGTAGTGATGACACTGTGGCAAAGCAGCTAAAAGTCCTTTGGTACCATAACTCTAGAGATGTTAAGTTCAAGGATCAGCCTTACTGTTTGTCCTGGCAGCTTGATTTTTACACAAACAGAACACGAAAATTCTGGGAAGCTCTTTGGTCTCACCAACTGAAGGTGCCTTTGTCATTTTCTAATACTGCAATGAGCATGGAATGGAACTTTTGAACTGGATGAAACCTAAGGGACTATCATTATTCACCCCCTCATTTTAGAAATGTGTATATATGAGAAATGAAGTAACTTGCTGAAGGTCAAGTGGCTGGAGTCACCAGGCTGGGATAAGGGCCAGGCCCTCGGGCTCCAGGGCCAGTGCTATGCTCTGTGCCCTCTCTCGTCCAGCCACTGAGGAAACTGCTGGCCAGCTGTCTTCTCTACTGCTGGCAACACAGACAACCCACGTTTGACAAAGCTTGCTTCCAAGCATGTTTAGAAATAGAAGAAATACTACAAAGGAGAAAGCTGGGCAGACAACAGAACAGGAAAGGAAGAAGTAACTGAATGAAGCTAAGTTCTTGTTCTGCTCCTCAGTTCTGCTGACTGCTTGAAAGGTGGGCTGGTCAGGGAAGTTGACCAGAGAAATATTCAGTTGCCAGACTTTCTATGAGCCCTTACTTTTAAAACATGAAATGGCACATGTGTATTCTCTCAACTTTCTATTCTTTACCATATTGTGTGCCTCTGTGGAGATGAGGGAGCCAAGAAAGTCCTGTCAAGAAAATGGTTGGATTTTGGGATGAGTCATTCATTGTCTTCTCTCAAAGTACAGAGACCTTAGTTGATGGTATTAAAAACAGAAACTATATTTCAGTAAGAAAACAGAACAGTGCACATTGGAATTCACTTTTAAACTTCAGAATATGATAGAGCGAGATGGTGCATAGCTAGGTGTATGAAATGTCTGTAGTGACCATTGCTCTACTTGATAGTGATTCATTTAGGAGAGAAATAAGGGCTCAGAAACTCTGACTTTAGCCCATAAAATTTATCCAACATGGTCCAAGAAGAAGTTCCCTAGATGACTCGATTTAAAATACCCTCTATGTTTTTATACATGTCTATGTAAATGCATGGGCCGGGGAGGTTTCATGATGGCCCCTGTAGAGAGAAAAATGAGTTAGACCTCATGTGTTTGCCCGGAGGTGGAGCTCACTATTCCTGTCCTGGTTATTTCATAATAATGGTTATACATTCATGTATTTCTTATGTAATTTTCAAAATCTTAATAGAGAAATTGTTCCTAAAAGGATTACTTCTGGGTAACACACTGCTGGTCTAGGAGTTGGGGGGACTTCCTAAAACATAGCAGTTATCACTTATCACTGAAAGGCTCTCTTTTTACCTATCTATAAAAGGAAGTGGAAGGTTTAGATTATTTCCTTCGTTCTATAGTCCTTCTGAGAAAATGGGAAGAAAGCCAATCTAAATCAGAAAAATCAAAACTAAATACTGTAGTATTAAAAAAAATTTTTCTAACATTAAGGTAAAAAAAAAAAAAGTGTGTCTAGGTTAGCCTTGTTCAAGACTGTAGGCACCTCCTTGACAAATCAGAAGAGCCAGCAGGGAACCTCAAGAGTACTTCAATGTTTGGGTGGGTTTTCTGGTAACCCCTTTGGAGGCCCAAGCCTTACAATGTACTAAGTCCAGCATGTTTAGATCTAAAATGGTTTGATGTGCTTTTGGCATTTTATCAAAGTGGCAAAAATCGATTGCATGCTTTCTTCCATTTTTTAGATATGCTTTAAAATTTAGCTGACCCTTATTCAATGAATAGAACAGCTGGGGCTGGGTTAACTTTTGCTCTCTCTTTGAGAGGACCAAGGTAGAAAGCTATTGTGTGAGGTCTACCAGGTTCTAAGGCACACAAAGCAATTAGCTCATATTTTAAAAATGCAATGAATAATAACTATACACTGTTGGACACCTTTGAAATTACCATTTTGGAGAAATATTCTAATTTGTAAGATCTAGCTGGGAGGCCTGTTTAATCTTCTCCCTGGATTTACTTAGGTTCTGCTCATGCCAGTGACCTGTTCAGGGGAGGGAAACCCAGGCGTGTGGCCTTGTTCACTCCTTAAGAATGAGACTGCACTTTCTCCAGGGAGCCTGGGGACGGCTGGTGGGTGAAGGCCTGTGCCAGGAAGTCAGTGTAAGAAAGCGAGGAATCTCAGGCGCAGAGCTGAATTCAGATGCATCTGAGGATCCAGGAAGCTTAGGTACCTCAGGCAACGAGGACGCATCAGAGCCTTGGAAAACAGTACGGTGAAATACAAGGCTGGTGGTGTTCTAGTCCTGACCAAGAAGGAGTTTAAATTGGAGAGATTAGGGCTATGCGACTATCCTCTGTCCTCTCTCATTCCCACTCCCTTGAGGGTTCTGGTATTTGTTCCCAGAATCATCTCCTAATCTGAGGTTCCAGTTGAGCTGAGGATTCTGTGCAGGGATGAGTGCTCAGGAGCACCACGATGCTGTGAATGAGCCGACAATGGCTTCCAATGAGCACAGGGAGCCTGGTGCATGCTCTGAAACAGCACCCAAAAGGCCCCACGGTAAACTTCTCATCTTCTAGGATCGTCCAACTCTTCCCCCTGAGTATTGTTTATCTTTCCTAACAGACTAGCAAGCTGTTCGATGATACAGAAATAAACTTTTTCTTTGCCCTTTCTGTATGATAATCTCAAATTAAAGTGGAACTGTACTTTCTTGAATTTGTAAAATAGGTCTGATCAAATGTTCTTATTGCTTTCTATATTTTGCTTTTTATGTGACATTTTCTTCATCTCTCTCTTTTTTTTTTTCATTTTATTTGGGGAGGGGGTACTGGGGACTGAACCCAGGTGAACCCAGGGCCTCTGGAAAGCTAGGCAAGCGCTCTACCACTAAGCCACATTCCCAGCCCCATATAGAAGCTTCTGTACTTGCTTGGTAATATGGTATGAATGTGATAATTCTTGTACTTATTATTTCAGGGACAAATGTGAAATAAATGTGAAATTAATGTGATTTTTAACATTAATTGAAAGCAAATTGGCTATGCATTTTAATTTGATCTTCAGTTTAAAATGATGCATGCATTCAGGCAGATTGCAAGACAAATGCCTGGATTTTAGTATAAATAAGAATAAAAAACTAATTAAAAGATAAGTAGATGGGGATTTAATCTCTTCAACTTAAAATCCCTTAGCTTTGGATCCCTCATTAGAAGAGCTTCATCAAAACAAGCTGTAAACATTCTCAATAATTAACCATGAATATATGATCCATGATAAAGCCTGGCCCTTAGGCCATATGTTTAAATACACAAAATTACATGCGTACTGGATTCCCTCTTGTTGTTTTACTAGCTCCATCTTCCAGTGAAATGCATTTGTGTTAATTATCTTGTTCTCATACCTTCACCATGGATCATATTAAAAACTGCTCCTTCCCATAAATTGTGAAGTATTAATTGATAAGCCACAGGGAACTTCCTCTATAACATGTTCTTACCAATTAATAATGCTGTTGGCTGGGTTTATGAGGACTGAATTATTCATCAGAATCTTTTTACATAATGTCACTTCAAGCTAAGACTTAAGAGATGCTAGAGCAACTACAGAATAATGATTTACTTATAAATTTTACTTGTAAACCAAATAATCAACTCAGTTTATTCCCTGAACTTCCCATATTCAATAATGATAATTTACTCATAAGCCTCATCATTTCTGGACATGGAAGAATATTCATGAACATCTTGAATGGTCTAAATTAACCTGCAATTCTCTGAGGTAGGGGGAGCCAGAGAATGTGGGTCTTAGTTCTACTTTTGCTGCTACAGGCCCTCCATATGCACTTTCTGCATCGTGAACTCAACCCACTACAGACCAAAATCATTTGGGAAAAGGAAATTGCATCTGTACTGAACATGTACACGTCTTTTTTCATAATACTCCTTAAATAATAACAATATAGTATAACAATTATTTACATAGCATTTACATTGTACTAGATACTTTAAGTAAACTAGAGATGATGGGGTGGTGTGCGTATCTTGGAACCAGGTCTCATGAGTACTGAGAGATGACCGCAGCTAGTACTTCGGCAAAGTACTTTACCTCTCTAGGATTATTTCTATAAATTCTAAAATGAGGGCTTGGATTAGTGGAGCGTTAAGATTTCTTCCAGTTAGAAAATTTCACTGGGCTCTACGATGTTTGATTAGAAAGTACAAAGATAAGAGCTAGTCTATTTTGATGCAGGATAGAAATAAAACCAAAAAGGATGATTTGCAACATTCAGACAAATAGAGTATCATTTTTCCTACCCCCAAGTCCTTTGGTTCCTTTCCTATCAGGTTTGGCAGATGAAATCTGAGTGACTCAAAACAGCTGCAGTCTGTGACTAGTACAATCATCTGCCGGAGGGGGAGCCGACAGATGAGACAAGCGGGCTCGTCTCATGTACGCCAAAAACAGAGCCGGGGTTGGAGACGATGCAAAGACTGTTAATCACCACTCACTTGGGATGCCTTTAAACTAATCAGTCATTTAAGTAATATATTTTTACACATTACTCAGTACTCTGTGTGAAAGTGGAGTTAACTGTTAATTAAAATGTTTTATATCAGAAGTCTTATTATAGCAGGATCTTATATAGCAGTGTCCTCAAACACAACAGTTGTGACTAACACTTTATATTTCTTCCCTCTTCTTTCCATCTCCTCTCTAAACAGGAGAGAAGGGTGGTTATTTATCATCCAGGACATGGCCTACTGATATCCTTGGTGGCTGACTTTTAATTATCTTCAAGAATTCTGCCTTCCTTTTGTTTCATTTTTATTTAAGAAAGATGAGAGCTAACTGGAACTAAGCCCAGCTTTCACAGGATTTCTTCTCTCTTTAGCAAGTTCCTTAGTTCCTTCCCTTCTTGCTGCTAAGTGAGCAGGTGGTAAGAGAGGGAAATAATTAAAAAGTGAGTGAATATTGTTCTTCTTCATGGCTGAGTAAACTTCCATTGTGTATACATATCACATTTTCATTATCCATTAATCTATGAAGGTATCACTATCAATCTCACTATATGTATGAGGAGGGGTGGGTAGCAGGGTGGGATCCTGAAAGAAACACAACCAAGTGCTATGTGCATATATGTCAATATCACTCTGAGCCTTACGATCACATATAATTACAGTGCACCAACGAAAGTATAAAAAAGGAAAAAACAAGGTAAATGAAGGTGGATGTTAAATTCGAAGGTTTTCTGACGTCCCTAGTTTCACAATTTAGAGTCTCAGGAGACCACAGGCAGCCCTAGAGTCCTCTAGGACTGAGGTGAGTGAATACCGAGAGGGAAGGGAAAAGCGTGGGGTGTGTGATGGTATGTGTACCTGTGCAGAGAAAAGCAGAAGCAGTGCTGCCCATCTTTTCTGCACGATGCTTTACCACCCAGACATACAGAAGCTTGGCTGACCCTCTGCCAGAAAAGACAAGTGAAACATATTCCTAGCTGACAATGGAGTGACAATTTCAAGTGAGGGGGGGAAGAGAGGGAGGCTGGAGGAAGCAGAGAATAATAAAGGTAGTGTTATTTCTGATGTTTTGAAGAAATGTTTGGTTTCTCTGTGAAGGGAATATGTAAATGTAAAAACCATGATACCATGCTCCCACCACAGCATATTTCATGTCAGTGGGATGCGTGTCTGAGAGCCATCCAATGAGTAACAGCTGTTTTTTAAAAACCCATTATTCATAGGAAGAAAACAGGTACTGGCAAATGCTGCCCTCTCAAGTACACTGAATTCATATAGAACTGAACAATCATAACCTAAACTGAAATACAAGAGTACAATTCAGAAACCCCTCAACAGATTTGTTCTTTTCGTTTAATAAAATATAACCCTGGTAAATAATGGTTGGTGCTGGACGCTACAGCTTATGCCGCCACATATAGGTTAAGAACACACATGCTCTGTGTGGTCGGTCATTTCACTTTTCATAAAGTGCTAAATCATAACGGAATTATGCTTTTTATACAATAGTCACTGTGACTCTATCAAACACTTAGGCATCCTTCCTGCAACTGCTGAAGGGCCTCACAAATGAAACCGTATTCAGACACAAGGGCAAGCGGAGATGGGGACACAGTGCCTGTGCTCTGAAGTCCCTGGAAAGCACTGATCATCATGCCCAGGATGTCCAAAGGCTTCTGCCCTGATTAAAAATAAGGAGTCATATAAGAAATGGCTTTATTAGAAAAACATGTAGTGTACACGTGGCTAATTTCTATTATTGATATACCACTTGGCTATTTTATAATTAAAATCTGATACAGGGTTTAAACTTCCTTAGAAGTTAGTGGCATTGCTTCCTATTCTGTCATGTGACTTTTGGAGGCGTCATCTTCATGTGATAGATGCCCTTTATTCTTTTCATAATTACAGTTAATCAGTAGTTTAGCACTGGCACAAAACACAGAGGGAATTCTGTAGGTAGTGCTGTACGTGTGAGACATCACACTTCCAACCCCAGAATTGGGCACAGGTATGCCACTTGTAGAGTCTTAAAATCCCTCGTTACCACTCAAGTCCTGCATTATTATTACCTAGTAGTAATTAAATTAATGTCATAATCTGCAATCTAACAAAAACCTCTGAATGAAGTTTCTTCTCCTTTTTTTCCTTAGATGTGCAATTCCAAGCAAATGTGCAGTGTGCAGTATTGATTTCCAGTCTCCTTTTAAACTCCTTCAAGTCTGTGCTATTAAACTGAGACAACCACATCAAGATAGAGTCTGTCATAGGATTCCCTGAAGCACAGAATGAGGAGGAGACTGAGCAAACATGACCCGGGAAGGCACCAGTTGAACCAAGACAACTCTGTAAGACAAAAACATGCAGTTTTAAGCATTCATGTAGCACCAGCAGATCACTACCTATATGCAGGGAGGAATCCGCTCTGAATTCACAAACACTTCTAATAAATGCACCCTGGGAGCTTGGAGACTGGCTTTCAGTAAACAGTGACAATCTGGAGACTAAGTGATGTGTGTAATATATTTACAGGGCTTTCATGTGGAGTATTTTTAATCAATATTATTAATAACTTTTCATCAATTTAGTCCACCTTGACTTTGGTTACGAAATCAATCTGTTATATCAAAGAAAAAAAGTGATTACCTCTAAGTGTTAGTTTGTTAATTATTTTTTAAGAGCCCTGTATAGCATCACTCTTGTCCTTGCTTAGAAATGTCTGATGGATTAAAAAGACAAATAGGAAAATCACCTGAATTTCAAGATAACACTTTTATGGGTTTTTTTTTTTGATAGAAATATGTACAAAAAAAAATTAAGTAATAATCACTGCAAAACAAATTAGAAAATATATGAAAAATAAAGTAAAGCTTTAAGAAATCAATCATAATTCTATCCCTAAAGAGACCACCATGAGTATTATGGTTTTTTTTTTTTTTTTTCTAGTCTTTTTTTTCTTCTGGCATGAATGGTTTTGTATGATGTTAATTATTTGAAAACCTATGGAAGTTATCTAGATAGGAAATACTACTGCTAACTGACTTAATGTTATCGACGATCTGTTTCTTCAAAGATGCTCTCTCAGGAATTTGGGACTCTCTAAGAGGACAATGCTGGGCCGCTTGCTTCTGATGCCCATAGCAGCTTTCTGGAGCTCCAGGGACCCTTGACTACCATCTGCATCTGGTCAGCCTCCTCCAACCCAAGCCCATCCTCCCATCAATGCCAAGGCTTTGAAGTGAGCAGTTCCTTTGCGGAAAGAGGTTATCAGTGGTGGCTAGGAACAACTTCTCTAGATTAATAACCATTTATCAGTTCCAATGAAAACAAAGGGCACAAGTTTCTTTTTCTGTTTTCGGTTACTTCTCTTTGCACTTCTACAGAATGCTAATACTATATTAATCTTAAAAAATCATCCTAAAGATTTTCACATTGCTGCTTTAGTTTAATCCATAATTCATATGGCCTAAAAGAGCAATTTATGCTCAGGAATGGAAATCGGAAAACTGTCTGATAAGAAAAGGTGCCGCAATACCTCTTTTCTACAATATGCTCACAAAAGCAGCCTCCTCATCTCTCAATTACTACATTTTAAAGGTTGAGCATATTATTCTGTAAGGTGAAACAAAGACATATATTTCAATGGCATTTTTATGCAAAGCTGTTTACTGTGTTTTGCTTGGATTGTGTTCTAAGTACTCCGAAAAGCTGTGACCTCTAGGATCTGGTCTTAGTTCTGAAATTCCTTGAAATGACACCCCAGGAATATTCTACTTCTATATTTTAAATTTGTAATGATAATTTTACTAAGCAAGACAAAGCAGTAAGGAAATAGGAAGAAAAAAAGCAATAAGATAAAGACAGAAAGCATACTGTTTGAATTCAAAGGGAGCACTGTGACTTTAAGACTGCATTTTAAGCAACAGATAAATAAAGTACACTACCTGACAACATGGTCTATGACAATGATGTTTTCTAAATTCTAGCGATCGTAATTTATGGGGAGCTAGAGAAACACACATGGAGCAACCAGCAACTTGTCCTTGCTCTCCTCAAACTGAGGAATTTGTCAAATATTGTCAAAGCAGACCATTTATTTCATCAGAGATGTAAAATTATTCTTTCTACCTGGGTTTAGATGAAATCTCTAAAAATGCCTCATAATAGCTCTTTAATGTCACAGTTTGTTGACTGGTTTTTACTGTGTGCCTCTCTCTGAAAAGTCAAATCCACTTTTCTATAAATTCACCTGGCTCAATCAACGGCAAGTATTCTTTGAAATCATTTGCCTTTTCAGAAGGTAGAAGGTCATTTTCCCTCTGAAAACCATTCACAGAAACCACAGCTCTGGTACTCTAATAAGCAGGAAATGGCTTGCTTAAAATTTTAATCTGACTTAGCTGTTGTAAAGTCAATCACTGCCCTTTCTGAGCTCAGTGTCATATGACATCAATGAACTAACAGAATCCTGACCCACCGAAGTGTTCGTGTTCTCACCCCTCTTATCTTTTAGACTGAGCAGGTTTCTAGCATTCTTCCCCTTTGCCTTGCTCGGGAGGAAATCCAAATCCACACTGGGAGGCAGGACCACACAATTCACCTGTTACTTTTGCAGTTCTCTTCTGGCTGCTATGCTGCGGCGAGTCCTTTCTCTGCCCACCTGCAGTTAGGTGCTACATGCCACTCAGTGCAGCGGGCCCTGCAAGTGCTGATATTCTGTTGGGACTGAGTCGATTAAGAGTTTGCTCATCCTCTTACCTTTTCCTTCCAGAAGCTCTGTTACACTTTGCACCAGTCTTTCCCATTGATGATGTCACGCTTTCAGCTTTGACTGACTACATGTACTTGTCTGTTTCCAGCTACCACCTTGCAGAACCAACCTAGTTTCTCTTATAGTATTTAACAAAATTGTCTCCGTTCTCATTCCAAGTGAGCAGCCAGTCAACACTACTACCTGCAAACTTCCCTCTACATTTCTTACCCAGTAGATATCACCAACCTGACCTTTGTTCTTTTGGTAACCGCTAGTGTGTGCCTCCCACCTTGGCCTGGGAGATGGGAGGCACAGACTAATCTTTTAGCAACAGTGCAGCCTCAAATTCATGGTCAGCCACTTCAAAATCTTCATGCTGTTGGACAAAACTTGCTGCAAAGCTTATAAACAACAAAAATAACAGATAACACAGACTAAAGAATATACAAGAGAGTACATTTCAGAGCACATAAAGGACATACCAGCATTCCCAAATTGATTTTGTATGTGAAGTTACTAGGATAAAAGCATCACTGTGCTGTCACAATTCACTGGAATTCTCAAAGTAAATACTGTAGAAAGTGACTCAGTTTTACAAATATGCTCACATTATGCTTTTTTTCTTTTTTTGAAAGTGACCTTGAAAAAGCCAAGTTACAAAAACTCTAAGCAACTTCTGACATGGACCCAGGTACTCAAAGCAGAACTGAAATAGGATGTGGAGACCTTGTGGCCCAGGGCTCCAAAGCCAGTGGCTTTAGAATGGAAGCCTGAGTAGCATGCCCTCCATGACAGC
>PVLC010007666.1:0-36186 GCA_004027655.1 Graphiurus murinus | reverse complement strand
AAGCGTGCGCCACCACGCCCGGCTTGAACATTGGTTTTAATGAAAGGGAATTCAACTTATCATATAGGATGTTTAAGGTACTAGGCTGCAGAACTGCAAGTTATTTTTAGGAAATACTTTTACAAAATTTTCAGATTTGCTATTTATATCATACCTCAGTCCATAAAGAATGGGGACCTCTGCTACAGGATTTTAGGGCGAGATCAATTAATCATATGTAAGAAGAATTTCAACATAGATTTCATAGTTTTAGTAATTTTTTTTTCTTTTTTGTGGTACTGGGGGTGGAACCCAGGTGCATTCTACCTCCGAGCTACATCCACAGCCCTATTTTTTATTCTTTATTTTGAAACAGGGTCTCACTAAGTTGCGGAGTGCCCCACTAGGTAGCTGAGGCTGGCCGTGAACCCGGATCTTCTGGTCTCAGCCTCCCGAATGCTGGGATTACAAGCGTGCACCACCACGCCCGGCTAGTTCTAGTAATCTTAACCTCAAAGAGATGTAGGTATGTTTGTGTGTATCCATAGATATGCTCACAAATACACACATAAAATCATCTCTTTTGTGTGTGTTGTACTGGGGACTGAACCCAGGGGTATTCTATCTCTGAGCTACTCCCCCACCCTTTTATTTTGAAACAGGTCTCTAAGTTACTACCATGCACTGGCCTCGAGCCTGTGATCTGCCTGTCTCAGTCTCTCAAGTACTGGGCTTACAGGTGTGCGCCACCACACCAGGCAAAAGCACTTCTTAAAAACTGAAGCCTAGATATTTAAATTTCTAACATCGATCAGCTAATTATCTAGACAGAGATTCCAAAAGTCCCAGATACAGTCCTAGGGGTAATGGGGTAGGGGGCAGGGAATACTGGACTGTTCCAGGGGGGACAGTAGTATCCTCAGGTGAAATTGAGGGATGTTGAATAAAAATAAGGGGGTGGTAGAAGCACCAAGAGGGGGCTGAGTAATTTTTTTTCCCTGAGAAGGGAATGGTAAGACAGAAAGTCTGGGAATTCATGAAGAAGGAAACAAAACACTTGGTGAGTGCCAGCTCTGCCTTAGACATATACGTTCTTTCACACATATCAATCCATCAACTTTCTAAAATGCCAAAATTTACTGAGCCCCCCCCCCTTGAAATCATCTTGGTGGATTAAAATAAATTATTATTTCAAGTTTTATTTGGTCATAATGGTCACAGAGCTTAGGCAGAAACCTTTCAATATCTACTCAAATGTGCTTAAAAACATACAATCAGAAACCAAGAGGGAAGCTTTATCTCCTGGACAGATAAAGCCATGATTGTATCGGCAAGACAGGATGAACAGAAACGGTGCTGTTTGTTCGGTTGCCTAGGCCAAAGAAACAAAAATCTGCTTGTAGTATCCTGTCACTGTGAATCTGCAAGGAGGAGTGGGCACTGACCGACCTTGGATCCTGTCAAGTCAAGCCAGATGTCAATCTCAGCTGAACAAATCAAAAGCTGCTGCTGGACCTAAGAGAGTGACAGATACTCCAACGGCCTAGCAAAATGCTCGGGGGTGCATCACCACAGTGCAACAGCCCGAACACGGTATGAGTGTGTCTTCCAAAGGTTCAGGTGTTGGAAGCTTGGTCCCTGTGGAGATGTTAAGAGATGGTGGAACCTTCAAGAAGTGAGCCCTAGTGGGAGGTTGTGACTGGCTTCCCCTCTTTCTCTGGTTTGCTATATTGTCACATGTTCTTGCTATTGTGATGCCACATGCCATGATGTCTTCTGGGCTGGGCTGATGCTGGGCTGGGCTCTTGAATCTCTAAAACTGTGAGACAAATAGACCTCTTTTCTTTATAAAGTATCCAGCCTCAGGCATTTTGTTTTAGTAACGGAAAACTTAACTATTATTGGTATTTTCTCTGCCTTAAGCTGATCAATAAATGTATGTTTGTTATATACTATGGACCATAAGCAAGAGATTTATTGGGGGATAACTTTATCTGACATCTACTGTTGTTTTTAAATACCACAAGGACAAAAATCTTATTTCTAGCTGACAAGGAAAAACCACGTTCTGCTAGGCTGCACCAACCACTTAGCAAACCTGTGCCCATCGGCTGGAAGGTTGTTTCTATCATGCTAGGAGGCATCACAACCATCTCTGACACTTTACCAAAGAGAAGCAACAAGCCTCTTAATTTCCACTGTGACACAACTGAAGTAGACTAAAGCGGATATGTAATAATTGTCAAAAGATCCTGTTTAGAGAACAAATTGAAAGTAAAGACCTTGCTCCATCACCTGGCGATGCCACTTTTCCTTGCTAGAAACATACATTTCTTGGAGCACAGTGAAGAGTGGGCTCTGCAGGCATCAATATTATCTCCTTCACAGGATAACCAGAGTCGTATCAGGTTTAGCAGAGCTAAGACCTACTTTACCTGCATTAATGACTGATAAAGGCAATCTACTTTGTGCTTAGTTATATTAATAAATTAATCTATCATTCACACACTTTTTGTATTTAGGAGAAAGTCCTGTGCCTGAAGTTGCCCCAAACTCAGGGATGATTTTGTTTCATTGCTTTGAAGGCTTTGAAATTTATTTATCAGCCAAGGAGGTTAACATGGTTATTATTTCAGTTATAAGCCTGTCACAAAGCTCACCATAAACCACATGGCCTCTGGAGTGTCATATTTTAGAGCACTTCTTACATTGTACAACCTTCTATTATTTATCCCCAACGCTTTAAACTACATATATATCCCTGACATTAATTTACACTCTGTAATAAGATAGTAGATTCTAAGTTTTGTTTTGTTTTTAAAGCAATAGATCATTGGTTCCCAATGAGAACTTAAGTAATAGAATCACCTATCTGCCCAGGGGGTGGGTTGGGGAGAGATTTTTAAAAATACAAATGCGGGACCTCTACCTGGTTCATTCAGAAACTCTGTGGTGAGGACACACGTGGGCTAGGATATGTTTCAAGAAGACAATTGTATATGTTGTTTTTATTGGTGTGTGAACACTCACATAAAGTAATTTGCTTTAGTGAGCATTCCCATATAAATTCCCAATATATCAGTGCCACAAACCTCTCTCATAACACATTTAGATAGCAAATACAAAAAAAAAAAAAAAATCAAATTTCTTACCTGTATGATAAAATGTGAGAAAAAATAAAAGTACTCCCATGAACATATTACTTAAAAAAGTGACAACTCCACATGTAATTCCTTCTGGAACTGGGTAGACAGTTTCCACAAAAAGCTCAAAAAATATAGGTACACTGCTATTCAAGAACACTCCCAGGAGAATACAGGAGGCATACAATGTCACTAAAATAAAAACAAAAACATTTTAATTCCACAGTAGCAGCAATGAGTCATAGCAGATAGATATTAAAGGGTATTCTCTTTTATAAGTACCAACTCTTGAATTTCATATCTTTTCAATGGTAGTTGACAAAGTTTGACAAAGCATCAAATATCTGTCAGCTCTTTGCTCAGATTTTCTGAAATAAGTATGAAAAGGTTTTGTTGCTGAATAATTACCAGCTTATTTACTTTATCTTTCTGGTGGGTTATTCCGAAGCACAAGAACAACTTGCCACCATAAAATAATTGAGAGGATTCACCACCCCTTGGTTACACTATATCTAGACTCATTTTACAATTTTAAATAGAACTTAAAAATCTAAGAATGAACATTATTCAGTATGTAATTCCCAGAGAAATGCTTATAATAGAATTAGTCCTCAATTTTGTAATGAGTTTTATATCACCAGCTTCCTTTTCAGTAAGAAATATATGTTAGTATTGATTAGGATCCTAGGTTAGTCCATAAAAGACTATTAACACTATTCTGCAGTACAACCTTTGAAAAAGGATTTTATTCTTATTAGAATGTTTAGGAAATACACCCCATTTTTTTTTTTTTTTTTTTTTTTTGCAGTACTGGGGATTGAACTCAGGGGCATTCTACCTTTGAGCTATACCTCCAGCCCTATTTTTTTTTTAATTCTTTATTTTGAAACCAGGTCTCATTAAGTTGCGGAGTGCCTCACTAGGTAGCTGAGGCTGGCCGTGAACCCGGATCCTCTGGTCTCAGCCTCCCAAATGCTGGGATTACAAGCGTGTGCCACCACGCCCGGCTTAGGAAATACACCCCATTCTTAATAATTTCATCACTGATAATGTCTGCCTAGAAACTTTCACTAATTTAATTTGAAGGTAAAAACAGAAGCAAGGGGGAGATGATACTCTACTTACAAATTTAAAACTCATATCCTAATAAATGTATTATACCCACTGAATATAATAAATGGAATTTATTCAGTTTAAGTTTACAAGGGAAATATTTTTAATAAAAGCATTTGTTAAGAAAAATGTTTCTAGCCGGGCATGGTAGCGCACGCTTGTAATCCCAGCATTTGGGAGGCTGAGACCGGAGGATCTGGGTTCTTGGCCAGCCTCAGCTACCTAGTGAGGCACTCCGCAACTTAGTGAGACCCTGTTTCAAAATAAAGAATAAAAAAAAATAGGACTGGGGATATAGCTCAGAGGTAGAACGCCCCTGGGTTCAATCCCCAGTACCGCAAAAAAAAAAAAAAAAAAAAAAAAAAAAAAAAAAGAAAAGAAAAATGTTTCTTTACAGGAACAGCAGAAAGTAAGGGAGTTATATGCAATCTGTTATGCATTATTCACAGATTCACAGAGCATATCAAATCACCAAAGTTTACCATAACTGACTACAATCATTAACAATCCATGACATTGTCAAGGGAGAAAAAAATACTGACAAAAATACCTACTGATTTTTTAATAGAATTTCTCTAATTAACCACACTGCCGCTTCCCCCTTCAATTACACTAGCCTTCCAGGATTATAAAATATTTAATAATGCAAACAGTTGGTTATTTACTTCTTTTTATTCCTTTGAATAGTAGATATGAAAATAGAGAAAAAAAGAATGACCTGTGAGTAAAGAACGTCAAATGATTCACAGAATCACATGGGAAGCATCGGATAGTTACAATAAATACCATCTAAAGCATGGCATAATTTTCAAGACAGTCTTAAAAACAAAGCACAACCTAATGCCTCATGATCACTATATATTTGCTAGACATTGATCATATAAACCAATCAACATATTCTATCAACACATGACTCAGTGGTTATATTTGAAAACCTAAGGATGGAGCACCACTGGTAGCTTTTACAGAGTATTTTAATTAAAACATAGCTTAAAATAATGTATTGATCAGTTAGTGTAATCAGGGGAGCGAGGACTATTGACCCCCAAACAGATGAGCCTAGAAGTTTAAATCAAGAAAAATATTGAGATAAGCAACAAGAAAAATCTCAAGTTCTTAGGGGCCAGCAAGCACTTCTCAGTAAAGACTCACAAAATACTGGTGGAATTAGATACTTTCAAGAGACATGGTTAGAAATAATCCTTTCTGTGTTCCTATTTCTGAAGGATATTCCACTGGCGATACTCCATCCCTATATTTCCAAATGTACCACTAATGAGTCCTGTGTTAGAACCTATTGATTTATATGATCAACTATGCCCCTGCAGATAACTATAATCAGGCAAATTAAAATAATTGAATATTAAATAAAAATACAATAATTGAAAAAATCTATATATAATAGAATTATATTTGGTAAAAGAAAGAAAATATAATGATAAGCCAGACATGGTGGCACATACTTGTATTCCTAGTACTTGGGAGGCTGAGATAAGGGGATCACAGGTTTGAGGCCAGAGCATGGTAACTTTGTGAGACCATGTTTCAAAGTTGAAAATAAAATAAAGGGCTGGGGGTGTAGCTCAGAGATAGAACGCCCCTTCTAAACAAACACACACACACACACACACACACACACACACACACAGCTCAGAGGTAGAACGCCCCTTCTAAACACACACACACACACACACACACACACACACACACACACTGGGCTTCATGAGAAGAGCAGCGTCTCTTTCTGAGACCTTGTGTCAAACACCTCAAGACTATGCAGCTCCCCTGGCCCTTATTTCATGCTCAGAAAGACTCTTTGAATTTTGGTTTCCTAGGTATTTAAATTCTGAGAGTGACTTGGAAGGAAGGGCATAAATAACTGTCCTTGGAAACATAAAATTTCTCTAGTGGTTAAATTTTGTTGATTGAACTGTAGATGGTTCATCTTCTGGTAGGTAATCTGGTGGGTAGTCTACCAAAGTAAACATGCTTACTCTTTAACTCAGCAATTCCACTTCTAGAAATTTATCCTATAGCTATATATATATAGCTATGCAAAGCTCTCACAAAAATAGTTTTGTAGTATGAAAATATTAAAAATAAGCTAAATGTCTATTAATAGGGAGCTGATTGATTAAAATTTTATAAAACATCCAAATACAATGAGGTAACTCTTTATATACTGGTATTAATGATGCCTAAGATATATAAGTGAAAAAAGTACTTAAAAGTGTGTTATACTTAAGGAAAAGGATGTACATACATTATCTGTTTATCAGTGTATAGTATTCTCCGGAAAAATGCAGAAGAAACTGGCAATCAGGGTTATCTCTAGAGTGGGAAATTGGGGGCCACAGAATAGAAACTTTTCACTGTATATTCTTTTTCTACTATTTGAATTTTTTACTATATGTACATCTTACCTATTTAACAGAATAAAAAGAGAAATTTCATTTTTAACTAATACACTGACAGCTGATACCACTTCACTTCACATATGAGTTAGCAGCTCCCTGACTCTGTGATAGTTGTCATCAGTGAGCTGACCCCAAAGAGCCCATGTCCACCCAGGAGCCACATAACCCAATCTTGGTACACGATCCCTGGCATAAGTATTTCCACTTAACTTAACAGAATTCTTATAATATGCAGGATAATTATATGTGGGATAGCTTATATGTAGGATAAATGGATGATATAACTTCAGAGGCCAGTAATTAAAAAAAAAATCAAGTATTTGTATTTAGCTGTTTCAATCTCAGGGTTTGCTTCTTTTTTCATCATAGAAGTGATGACCAAATAACATGATTTTGTTCTTCTTTATGGCTGAGTAGAATTCCATTGTTATTTAGAGGGAAATGGATACAATTGGAAAACATTATGTTGAGTGAGATTAGCCAGTCACAAAGAGCAAAAAAGCATATGTTTTCCCTAATATGCGGATTCTAGGGAGAAGATGAGGCATAAGAGGGTCTCCAGCTGAAAAAGAGACCCTCAATAAGCAAAGAAGTTGATTGAATCGAAGGGGAGGGAAGGGGGACACCCTAAGGCACATGATGTATTTTCACAACTCTATCAAGGTTACTCACTGAATTGAACCTGAGAGGGAGGGAGGGCGAGGGAGCGGGGTGGGAATTGGGGAAGGGGTCAAATGAGAAATGTGTGCAAATATGTCGTTAACAATTTGTACCTAACAAAGTTGTATGCTTACAATGCACGTATTTCTACAATAAAAAAAAAAAAGATGACCAAACAAGTTGTGAAACACACTGGATGGATATGCTAAAACCAGTTGTTATTGCAGAAACTAAAAAAAAAAAATCAGCATACAGGAAAGGGTTAAATGAAGATCTTTTTGATCAGAATGGGTGAAAGACAGCTGTGTCAGGACTGATTTAATATATTCCCTGGTGTTCTGGGACATGCATAAAGCAGAAAAGCTGATTGTTACAAGTCTGAATTTGACTTCCATTTGAATTTTCAGTTGAGAATCTGATATATCCAGTGGGTGAATGTCATCTATTGAAAGTCAAGCAGACAAGATAATTTCCTGCTTGTCAGAGAGGGTTCAAACTATACGATCATTAAATATTTCCATGAATTTCTGTAATACTGATACTCAAATTATAATAAACTGCCTTTCAATTAAAAAGTCAAGGTAATTTAGCAGAATAAACACAACTGAAGTGCTGATGTAGATTTTTTCAAAGAAGCTAATATAATTTCATGAGTCCACAATTTAAATTGCAAAAAACTAAGTCTTGTGTAGCACAAAATACAGTTAGAATAGATATATTTCAAACACATGAATTGGATCATAACCCTGGAAATACTCATTCTCATGACAAAATAGATTACTAAACTTTAGGGAAAGAAAACTATATAAGAATATATTTTTACTAACTAGAACCCTAAAACCTTAGGTCATCGGGGGTTATAAAAAAAAAATCACAAAATTTCAAGTAAGTGTAAGAACTATTCCTCTCAGCATTTAGTGAGATTCTCAAGATATTAATAACAATAACAACTTGATAATCTTAGAATTTTAATTTCTTAACATTATCAAACTGCCTTCACCTATATTGTTTGATCATCCCATCAGTTTTTTTTGAGGCAGGTAAATTAAGTATGTTAGGGTTGAAGTGACCAAAGTTCTGAAAGTAAAAAACAACTTATTGACTCTAGCATATTTTCTACCAAGCCACAGTATCAAGTTGAAAAGTTGGTATTTTTTTATTCAATAGTACTGACATAAGTGGCATGGTCCCAAAATCTGTATTCAACACAAAAGCTGGAAATGATTGCAAATATAAGACAGATGACAGAATAAAAAATAGAGAACATCAAAGGTTATAAACAAAAAGATGAATCTTAATCATGATGAATGCAAACTGTGTTGAATATTACTGCTTAAGTATATGAGGGAAAGCTTGGCTTGAGCCTTTCTTCAAAACCATTTGTCAGATGCCTATTACATGTATGCTGAACAGATACACTCTACGCTGAAATCAGTCCCACCCTGAAGGAATATGATAGACACCTCCTGGCTCAGCAGCCACATGTACAGTGTTAAGAAGATAATTATAATCCACTCTCAAAAAAAAAAAAAAAAAAAAAAAGAAGCCACGTCTAATCATGAGCAGCAACAGCCTCTGTCGGAGGCAGGTGCTAAGTGCAGCAGGAAGTGTGCCAGCTCATGGAAATCTGTGACAAGGGTGGACTCTGAAACACTAGGGAAGGGTCAGAAGAGAAGGGGCAGGCCGGTCAGTGGTGTGGACTCCACTTCCACACCAATGAGCAATGGCTGTTGAGCTGTGGGGTGCTTAGGTTAAAGTCCAAATAAGGCCAGACATGACAGATGACAGATGTCTCCTAATGTTTTCAGGGCCGTCAATGAAAGAAGAGGGGAGAAGAATTGCTCCCTGGGACCTTGTTGCCCCAAATTAGTCATAACTCCAGGACTCAGAACTGACCAACAACAAAAGAGGCCTCATCTTCCCTTGTGGGAGATACACAAATTGTAGGTGGATGAACATACATCTGGGATGTTATGAAAGAAGTTCTTTTATTGAACAATAAATTATATCAGATGATGACTAAAGTTTAGTTAAGCAGATCAGTAACAAATTTTAATTCATGTAACAAGGAGCATTTAACCAAGATATAAAAAACGAAATCTTACAGGTGCTTCTAGGTGGAAAAGAATAATAGAGGATTTGTTTACAATTTTATCAAGAAATAAGAAGCATTATAAAATAACACAAATGATTATTTTTTTGTGTGTGGTTCTGGGGATTGAACCCAGGGGCATTCTACCTCCAAGCTACACCCCCAGTCCTATTTTTTATTCTTTATTTTCAAACAGGGTCTCAATAAGTTGCAGAGGGCCTCACTAAGTAGCTGAGACTGGCCTCGAACCTGGATCCTCCTGTCTCAGCCTCCCAAGTACTGGGATTACAAGCGTACGCCACCACACCCGGCACACAAATGATTTATTATGAATTATTTTAAGGATTAGAGTCAAGAATTTCCCTAAAGGATAGGTTTATAACATTAATACATTTTATATATACACTTTTATTATTATACATACTGAATTTTTATTTCATATAAAGTTAGAAAAGAACTTTATTAAAACTGTTTCACAATCTAAGTTAAACTTTATAGTGTAAATGAAAATAATCCTTTGGAAATAAAGGCACAAGTGTAAAGAAACAATAAGCAGCAAATAGAGATATTCACAATGTTACCTACATAGTTTTTTTCATAGGTTTTGAGCATGTTGAATATATAGAATACACACACACATATGCACATAGATCTACATTTCTCTCTCTTGTGTTTGTGGTGTTGGGGATTGAACCCAGAGATGTTCTACCTCTGAGCTACAGTCCCAGCCCCTCCTCCCCTACTTTTTAAATTAGAAACAAGGTCTCACTAAGGTGCTGAGGACCTCTCTAAGTTACTGAAGCTGGCCTCGAACCTATGATCTTTCTGTCTCAGCCATCCAGGTACTGGGATAACAGATGTGCATCACTGTACCCAGTCAGATATACATTTCTATATCACCAAGCTGTGCCTCTCTTCTTGGTGTCACATTTTTTTCCTAAAAAGTGACTGCTGTGGCCTTCATACCTACAACTAACTAAAACATGCAGTACATGAAACTGGTTCCCGAAGAGGATGGGGCCTATTTTGCTGCAATATTCACTAGTGACTATTGTTTTCTTTGTTACTAATCTGTAGGTGTCCCTTGTTTATCCTCTTTGTTGGCATATTTTCAGTCCTATAAAGGTAGACTGATATATTTAGAGTCCCTATGACTGAAAGGCAAAGTATTATTTTTCAGAAATGAAGTATAACTAATAATCTTTTGAAAGAATAGGCCTAGAATGGAGACTGGTTGTGAAATCAGATACCATCAGTATGGGTTTATGTGCAACTTTCTAGCTCCCAAAGAATTATTTATGGTTCCAAAGAAGACAGTGTACTATTAAATCATGGAACACTGACTGATCACCTGGTCAGGCTCTCTACCTACAAGAAACATAGATTCTGCCTGAAGACTTATTTCTGTTCTTGAAAATCTCCATAGATAAACATTACATGGTCTTTCTAAAAGGTTCCTTGAGCATTTCATGAGTCTTACATTAAGAGTTTTACAAATCCATTCTCTTCTTTTAATCCATATTCTACTTTTCCTTTCGTGAGCACAAGTATCAGTCATTTTTAATCTATAAAGCTGAAAATAAAGTTACACATTAGTCTTCTTTCCTTAAAGCTAAAAGTACCTAATTTCTTTCTTTTCTTTTCTTTTTTTTTCCTTTTCTTTTTAGCAGTGCTGAGGATTGAACCCAGGGCCTTGTATATGCCAGGCAAGGGCTCTACCACTGAACTATACCCCTCTCCCTGTTTCTTTAGTAATGTGCATTTCTTTAAAGCATATTCACTATTCTTTTCTGTATTTTTCCATTTCCCCCATTTTGGGGCATGTGTATAATTTTATTGCTTTGCATGCTATTAAAATGGAACATAATTATCTTAATAAAGGTAAAACATATGAAATATAATAAGAGGGTTACTCTTTGGCCTATACATGTCATATGCCTTTCAATATAAGTAAGTGTGCATCCTTTCTTTAAACATCACTTGAATTCACCTTGTGGCCACTATCACTCCTAAAGGGTTTCTGCCTAGATAGACATCCTTCCTTACCCCCACATGTACTTGTTTCTGATATCACCATCATGGCATTCTAGTAACTTCAGATGAAATTAGATGAATAATCTCTCCCAAGGCAACTTTTGTCAAACAGTCAAATTATATTGTTTCAGCAAATTCAACATCAAAGTGCTAACATTTTTCAAAATGCCATTTTCTAAGCATTCATCTGTTCAGTAAAAAAAAAAAAAAAGACTGTGTGAGTTATGGCTACCAGGGCTAGACATCTCATTCTCAGATAAGGTGAATAATGTGTTTTCATAATTTTGTTTATAGCATGAGCTTCTTGAAACTCATGTTATCTAGTCCTGAGGTTATTTATTTGCCCTATTGTAAACACTTCAATTAATTAATAATGCAATTTTAAATACTGAATTTCCCAAAGGTTTTTTTAAAAAAGCATACTGCTGATAGCCTCCAAGAGGATGTATACAGGCAAGCACATTTATCAACACAGTGTGCCTTTGGAGAGAATGCAATGACCCAGTTTTTCTTCTGCAGAGATAGCAACAATAATATCAAGATCAGTGGACTACAGAAAGATAGCAATAGAAGGTTTTAATGAGAGAGCAGTAGCACTTATAACACACAGGTCGAACAAACTAATTTATTTGACTTTTTTATTAGCTTTTAATTTATTATGTCAACAGTTATAATCATGTATGTGCAGTCACGCATTGCTTAGCAGTGGGGACACACTCTGAGAAATGCATCATTAGATGATTTTGTCCTGTGAACACCAAGGTATACTTACACACAGTAAGACAGCTAAGACGTCACTAGGCAACACAATCTTATGGGATCACTGTCATATTCACATGACTGTATTTCAAACCCTTTTCATATAGGTGTTTCTGATGTATAAAAACCCAAAACAGAAATACTAAGCTTGCTAGTAAAGACGAAAAAGATCAGATATTTTCCTGACTAAAGTAAGAATGGCTAGTAAAGAAGAAACATGAGTTTTTCCAGTATTGACTTTAAATACCAACCTGAAAGTCTTGATTTGTCTATAATTAGGTTTCGCAATAAGTTTCCCTTTATGAAACCTTTTTACTTAAAAGGAATTAGGTCAGATTTTTACAAAGGCAATAAGAATATCTGTGAAAGATTTATTCAAATTCTCCATTGTTCCATTAAAATGTGCCCTCTTGCCTTCCTACAGCTGATGCTGAATATGAAGAGACTGGCTGCTGACTGTCACCGGCAGTGAGGCTACTTATTGAGGCTCAAATGGAAGTGACACACATACATCCTCCCTTCCTTCATTCTACAGGGTCTGTGAGTATGGGGGTGGGGGTTGTTTGGGACAGAATTTATACAGCATAAGCCCAATCCTTCAGATTTTCAGACTGATCAGGAAGCTAAGACATACAATCAAGTAACTACTAAGTGCTAACAGGAAAGAGGGGAAGTGAGGAGAAGGATATAATTCAGAGAAGGAATGTGAAAAAATCTGGCCCTTAACCCATTGTATTTGTAAGTTAAAACATATCTTTCAGGAATATTTAAGTGACATTCAAAAATTGACTTGCAGTTGAAAATAATAGTAGAATTTATAAACGTCCTAGCTGGGCATGGTGGTGCATGCCTGTAATCCCTATACTTGGGAGGTTGAGAAAGGAGGACCACAGGCTTGAGGCCAGCCTCAGCAACTTAGTGAGACTCGCAGCAACCTAGTGATACCCTGTTTCAAAATAAGAAATAAAATAGGGTTGGGGGTATAGCTTGGAGGCAAAATGCTCCTAGATTCAATCCCCAGAACCACACACATACAAAAAAAAGAATTTATAAATTTCATGATTGCTAAGATATTCAGATTAAACGCACATTTTCAATTCTGGCCTTGATTTAATTTGGAATTATGCTTTCCTTTCTGTCTAACATAATAATTTTCAATAACGGATTGGGAAACACGCCCTTGACCAGGGTCAATCACATCCATTTCCTTTTAAGATTTAAGAAGATGTATAGTTTTCAAATATACATTTCCTCCTGACTATAAATGTAAAACATGATTACTATATAAATCCACGCAAAAATGAAGATAAGAAATTAAATTCATTCCTAATGCCTCCACTCAAGGATAAAGCTGTTAATTTTATCATGTTAAACAGAAAATAACTAAAATTTAATGAATATGCTATGTTATACTGAACAGTCTAATTCAAGGGAAAGAAATCTGTTCATCATGTACCCACGACTATATCCTTGTAAAATCTCACATTTGCTTACTTGAAATACAGTCCCTCAAGAAAACCTGAGTGTAAAGCCATGGATGAGAAGAGTTGTAAACTAAAACTGTTCCACCAGAATGTTGTCCAAATGCTAAATTATGAAATTATAGCAGAATAAAATTTAGAAAAAATTCTGGCCCAGAATAGTTGGCAAATTTGCTCAAACCCCAATGTAGGCATGTTGGTATATAAATGGTGCACAGTATTTCCCTCAGTATCTAATTATTACTCTGGATAACTGGGTTTCACAGGCAAAGCAATATACACACTGAGCAGAGGATCGCCAGCAGCATAGGAGAAGCAGACCATCCAAACCTCCTTTCTTAGAACTCTTAGTGTCTCAGTAATTTTTTTCATGGTGCCCCAAGGCCAAAAGAAAGAGCTAACAATTCTATTAATTACACAGTTAGGTCCAAATGATCTAGTAAATATATGTTCTAACAATTTAGTAGTCACTTAAAAAGAAATACCCATACATTGAAAGAAATAGTTTTATTTCATTGTTAAATGACTACAATTACTTAGTAACAGGACGTGTGCATCTAATGGGCATTGTGCAACTTCTCAAATTTGGAATCAGATTGAAGACCACCACCCTCATTTCCTCTTCCACACTGATCTTGTACAGTATTTGCTTTTTACCACAGCAACTACTAAAAAAAAAAACTGCTTTTTACCACAGCAACTACTAAAAAAATAACTCTGCAAAGAAATGGCAGGCATCATCAAAAATAATGCAGCATAATTTATTGCTGACACTGGGAACTTCCTTGAACTGACAGATGTGGTACCCCCATACCCCGTGGTACCCTTGTGACTTTGCTGTGCTACTCCAGGGTGGCTGGCTTGGTGTACAGTTAGGCCACTGTGGGTCTAGGGCAACCTTATTCCACTGCCCTATTATCTCTGTAAAAGTGGTTAGAACACCCAAATGTCTGTTTGTCTTTGAATGTCTCGAATGTGTAAACTGCTAATTATTTTATTATAGAGAAAAGAAATCCACTAGTGAGGAATTCCACAACTAGTGGGACCCTGTTTCAAAATAAAGAATAAAAAATAGGGCTGGGGGTATAGCTCGGAGGCAGAATGCCCCTGAGTTCAATCCCCAGTACCAAAAAAGAAAGAAAGAAAGAAAAGAGATCCAAATTGGGTTGGGATATAGTTATATGGACACAAGGAATCCTCCTTCTCATGGACTCCTATGGGATGTGCATGCCACTGGGCAGTCAGCCACAGGGCAGCTACTTTCAGATTCTTATTTATTCCTACTCATACAAAGGCTTATTATGACAATCTTAGAACCTACTTTTATAACAAATAATCCTATAATTAAGCACATCATCGAAAAGATGACTGGATATTACTTGCAAATAGGATTCAAAATATGCATCTTATACAATCTTTTGTTAGAGGGGGAAAGCAGTAAGAGTCTCCTTGGCTTGTAGAATAATCTGTCATAAGATTGGCAGGATCTTTTTATATTATGTCCCCATCTAAAAAAGATATCCGTATCTTAATGTCTGGAATCTGTGACTATGTTGCTTTTACTCAGCAATGGGGATTAAGGCTGAGATGGAATTAAGGTGGCTAATCAGCTGAATTTAAAATTGGAAGATTTTCCTGGATTATCCTAATAGGCCAAATGTAATCACAGGAACCCTTAACAGTGGAATAGGAAGCTGAGAGAGAAAGGCGAAAGAAGAGAGTGCAAAGAGAAGTGACTATGGGAGAAAGGCACAGGTCGGCAGTGTGAGCAGACCTGGCCTGTGTTGCTGCCTGTGACTATGGAGGGCGGTCATAAACCAAGGAATGGGCGGCCTCTGGACACTGGCAAAGGTGAGCAAATATTGTTTCTCAGAGTCTGCTCACACTTTGATTTTAGCCTAGGGATACCCATGGTGAATCTCTTCTAACCTATAGAAATGTAAGATAATACATTTGTGTCATTTTAAGTCTCTACATTTATGCAATTCATTATAACAGCAATCGAAAAACACAGAGCCTAAACTGATATTAATAATTATACTTATAAATCGCTATAACTATAAATGTTTTGAATCAATTAGATAAGTAAACTGGCTATAATATACTTTTTTTTTTTTTTGGTCCTAGGGATTGAACCTAGGGGCATTCTACCTCTGAGTTACACCTCCAGGCCTTTTTCTTCTTTATTTATTTTAAAGCAGTGTCTTGCTGAGGTGCTAAGGATCTTGCTAAGTTGCTGAGGTTGGCCTCGAACCTGCTATTTTCCTGTCTCGGTCTCCCAAGTAACAGGATTACAAGCATGAACCACCACGCCTAGCCTATAATATACCTTCAAAAGGTATCCCTAGTGAATTTTGTTTTTGTATTGATGAAGTAATAAAACCAAATATAAAATAAAGCTATAAGCGCTTTTTCAAAGAATTTTACTGGAGAGTATTTTAAAAATCATAGCTTTTTGCCTTTGTTTTCCCAACCTTTTTTTTTTTCTTGTGTGTGTGTGTGTGGGGGGGGATTGAACCCAGGAGCATTCTACCTCCAGTCTACACCCCAGAACTTCATTTAATTTTTTGTTTTGAAACATGGTCTTGCTAGATTTCTGAGAGTCTCCCAAGGATGCTGAGTCTGTCCTCGAATCTGAGATCCTCCTGTCTCAGCCTCCCAAGTACTGGGATTACAGGTGTGCGCCACCATGCCTGGTTTTCCTTACTATCTAATAATGACATAATGTTGTTTTGGTTTTTTTGCGGTACTGAGGATTGAACCCAGGGGCATTCTATCTCTGAGCTACACCCCCTATTTTTTATTCTTTAATTTGAAAGTGTCTCACTAAGTTGCGGAGGGCCTCACTAAGTAGTTGAGGCTGGCCAGAACCCACAATCCTCCTGTCTCAGCCTCCCAAGTACTGGGATTACAAGCATGCACCACCATGCCCAGCTGATGTAATGATTTTAAGCAAGAGAAAAGTCTTTGTATTATGCTCTGATATGAATTTTAAAGAAATAAAAGCTTTCCCCTTCTATATGAGTTTTGTCCAAAGAGTAAATTTCTTTTCTATATGCAAAATGCCAATTAAAATATTTTTGATTATTTGTTGGGCTCTTTTCTGATGGGATGATGATACAATGATTGGACACAGGAAACCTTTATGTATAATTAACAATTACTTACTAAAAAAAAAAGAAAAAGTCCTATTGTCAGAATATGCAGCCGGGCGTGGTGGCGCATACTTGTAATCCCAGCATTTGGGAGGCTGAGACCGGAGGATCCGGGTTCGCGGCCAGCCTCAGGTACCTAGTGAGGCACTCCGCAACTTGGTGAGACTCGGTTTCAAAATAAAGAATAAAAAATAGGGCTGGGGGTATAGCTCAGAGGTAGAATGCCCCTGAGTTCAATCCTCAGTACCGCAAAAAAAAAAAAAAAAAAAAAAAAAAGAATATGCATACTTCTATGAACTGAAAATATTTATTCAAAGTTCAAAAACAGCCTATTCTCACCTGTGGTCAAAGGCAGGTGTGTGATACTGTTCAAACAGGTCAGGGTGAACCATGTGGATGACAGTGTAGCCCCAGAAAACAGGAGGAGAAGAATTAGTTTCAGCATACCCCGAATAAAATCTGCAAACCTGAAAAGAAACAATGTTCTATTAATTCTATCTGGGGTTTTAAGTGTTATTTAATGACACACTTTCATTAAGCAATTATTACTTGAAGAATTTTCCATGTACTATTTTAAAAGCTGGATATATATATATATATATATATATATATATATATATATTTTTTTTTTTTTTTTTTTTTGGCTTTTTAACTGGTACGTTTTCTTATGTGTATGTTACTTTGTAATAATGTTTTTCTCTTACAAAATACACAGAGAGTCACCTCTGGGATCTATAACTCACAGGATGGATTTTGAGTTTTTAAATGCCACTTTGATTTTCTTCGTATTTTTCTATATTTTTAAACATTCTACAATGAACACATATTATCCCAGTTTTTAAAAATAGGATAACTTGTTGACACAAACCTGCAAAGATGGCTCTCTCAAAATACAAACTCGGAGAAAGCACATAAATGCCAATACTGAGGTACTAAGGTCCTATATGACCTGGTCCTGCCTCTGCTCTCTGTTCCTTGCTACACTCCTGTCAGACGGATGGCTGTGTTTCTATTTTTCCTACATACTAAGGTTGCTCCCCACAGCAATGTGGAGCTTTTGTCCTTGTTCCATTTGCCTGGAATGATGGTCCCCCAGATCCCTTAGCTCATTCAGGTCTCAGTCCAACAAGCCCTCAATGCTTAACAAGCCCTCCCAATCACAGCTCCACATTCTATTCTACGTCTCCATAGTATTTTTCTCTATTGGAAATTGTTTTTGCATTTGTTTATTTTTTGCTTTTTCTACTAGACTGTAAGCTTCCTGAAAGCAAGAATACAGCATCTAGAACATTGGATATTATTTTATGAAACTTGGGACTTTTATAGCATTTTAAGTTCTCAAAATAATTTTCTTCTTCTTGAATCAACATGAAACTAAAAGACATGCAAAAAGTTTTTTTTTTTTACATTTGCCAATTGCTTTTCCTCACAAGGGGATTAACTGTTGATTGCATAAGGCACAATTCTCTGGTCCTACACACAATTTACTCCACCCAAATTGTTCCTATTATAGAAACATTGATCCTATCCCCAATACATTTCCCATGTTCTCTCCATTTTGAATTTTTAAAAACTGATTGTAATTTTTTATTGTAATCATGTGGCTGTCCTAGTAATATTTTCAGTACTACCCTTTGTTTTGCACTTATTTGATGTGATATGGTCAATCATGTTAGTATTTTCTACACTAAAATAAATTCCTATGAGAGCTGATGCCACCTTTTGGTAGGAAAAATGGATGCACTTTTTTGCTCAGTGACAGGTTTGTTTTCTTCTATGAAAATGCAAAAAAATTCTATGTACTCTGAAAAAGGGTGCACAGCTTGACAGAAATGTCCCTCAGGAAAATGCAAAACACTGTCTTAATTCCAAGCTGAACACTTCGGATTTTCATTTTAGTATGCAGCAAATACTTCCTCCTCAGATAGGTGGGTGACAAGGTGTGAAAGACTGAAGCAGCTTTCTGATACAAATCATAATTGAACTGCAAGATTTTACAGAGCCTGACCACACAAGAGAAAATTGACCACTGTGGTCTGCTGCTTGTGAGGATCCAGTTCTTTCAAATGGGTGGAAACTACCAAAAGAATATTATTATGGCCAAAGCAGTACCTTTGATAGTGGCTGTTAGCAATGTAATTATAAAAAATTATCCCAAACCACTCATATTTATAAGCAGTCTCCACTCTAGGGAATCTTCAAAAAATGATGTTATGAAGATAATTCTACAATTGATTTTAGGCCTAGGAAATAACTAAAATTGATTTTCAATCCCAGGGTAAGAGAAGTATTTTTCAGAACTTCCATTTCAAAAAATTTAAAAGCATAAATGTCACCGTAGTAATTGCCCCCTCTAATCCTATCTATCTAAGGGGCTGTAGAAAGTAAATAAAGAGAAAGGAGCATGTGAGATGCCATTTCTGATACAAAAAGCTTCCTTCTTTGACTTATTTGGTGCTCAGAATAGGATGTGATCAATGATGACTCACTATATTGGCTTAGAGATTTAATTAGAAAAATTAGGTATGACTCTTGTCAAATGTTGACAGGTCAATGTATTTCATTATCAGTGAAGTAATTTTCTACAAATAATGTTTTCCTTATCCCACATCTTAGCTTTTAGATTTTTGTTTATATTTTTCTAACTTATAAAAGCCTCAAAGTGATTTCGAAGTTACAGTGCCAATTTATTCATTCAATATTCCAGAAACACTATGTAAGGTCCGGATATAATATTATCTTGTGTCAATTATGTTTAAGCATTTAGATATTGAGATGATTTATGTATCTTAATTGATTTCCCTAAACTTGTAATTAGATTTTCCTCTTCCTGATAAAGCTGATAGCCTAATTTTGTTTTGGGAGGTGAATGAATATTATCTCTTTGGAACACCAAGAGTAGTTTTATAGGAAGTCACTTAAAAGAGTGAAATTTTAATTTTAAGTTTTGTTTTTTTTTTTTTTAGAACGAGACCCTTTTCCTACTGCTGATTCATTCTAGAAATGTGTTGTCTTAATGGGCTAAGAACAAAAGGAGTTTGATGAAACCTGAAAGCTTATGGACATTTCTCATCAAAATGGGATAACCATACGGACATATCTGTGAAAAAAGACCAGAAATAAGTATCTGTTAATTGGGGAGATGGTCTTTTCATGGAAAGTTCTAGAGATGCTTTTATAAATCATTGTTTTAAACTCTGAAGGAGTGTTTAGGTGTTCTCTAATAATGTGGAGAGAAGACTCTTAATTATATTAGAAATACATTTTTGATCTCCAGAAAACATGTTAGGAATGACTACTCCTCAGAAGGTTTCCTGTAGCAGCAAATTCTATCTACCACACGTGGATTTCTTGTAGCCTCAACAAGTGTCCTTTTCCTATATCACTTTCCTCTGAATTTTACTGTTTATTTAGAGGAACCTATTTCTCTTTGGGCTCTTCCCCTTCTTCTGTCCACTCACATTTGATATATAATATTCTTACCTTGCCATAGCTATTCCAACAACACAGCCTCCAACTATGGACCAAAATCCAATCCAGCCAGCATCTACCTGTTAACAAAGCAGCAGACATATTTAAGGCAAGACTGTCATGTTGCGATTTAGAAGAAATGAAAAAGAAATCCTCAATGGAAAAAAAATCATCAATATGCTAACAGCTAAATGGAAACAAATCTAGATAACACTATTTAAGAAAATGGGTAAAATTAAAGGATTCATGTGTAACTAAGTAACACAAGTTTAAGTAATTACGTTCTTAATTAATTTTTTTTTGGAACATTTAAATCAACAAAATAATTAATGCCATTAAATATTTTCAGGTATATATTACATTATACTAGGAATTCTTAAGACAACAGGAAAAGGATGGGAGATGGTCACTGACTTTGAAAAGTTTAAATATAACCAACGTGTATGAAACTACTAGGAAAACGTGCAGCAACATCTAAAAATGTATGGGGAAATGAGAAAGATAGAAAAGAGAGAAGAGAGAGAAAGAGAGGAAGGATTAAAGAGAGGGAGGGAGAAATGTGGGGCTGAGCAAGCAAGTGGTCAGAGAAAGAGAAGCTGAGCTGAGTTTCAAATGTACAGCTTATTTCTCTCTTGAGCAAACATTTCCATCCCTGTCATTTATTTGCTTTGTGTCCCTGGGCAAATTATGTCTTCTTACCTATAAAATGTATGCACTGAGATATAAGACTAAGATCAGTGGCTCCATAAAAGTCTGTTGTTATTACCCAATGATGCTTCTCCACCCACCTCACGTCTTTCTGACCTTCAGAGCAACCTATTAATGCTGCCTGCATCACTTCCCCATCACTCAGGCACCTTCAACTCTTAATGTGACTTGCCTTCTGTCCCAACACATATTTTACATCTTGGTTTCCACATTAGGAGAATGGGGATTGTAAAGGTTTCTTTCTTTCTTTCTTTTTTAGAATTAAATCAGTTAATAAAGACAAAGTGTTCAATACATGTTAGTTGCTGTTGTTGAAATTCTGTGTATTTCTTAACAATGCTGTCGCATTTTTTCCCTTCTCATGACCACCACACTTATTTATTTCCTTATTTTTTATTTTCAGATCTGTATAAAATCTTCTGAAATGGTCTTCACAATCTATTTTGCCCACTATTACCAGCATAGTCATTTCACTTCCTGAAATAGTTACTGGCTTTCCTTGTGACTATCACAGAGAAGTCCAATCTTGATATGGCACTTCAGAGTTGTCCAAACTAACTCCTTTCATTATTTTCAAGTCATACTTTTTACTACATTTGTGTCAGGGCTTGCTAGATACACACCAAGTTTTATCTTCTTCTACATGTGTACATAGCTAGATTACATGTCTCCACTCCTGTCTGTACATGTGACCAGGTGGCTAAGTTCTCATGAGTAGAAGTGAACAGAAATGAGGTTAGCACCTGTGAGACAGCTATATGTCTCCATGATTTCCTTCCCTCTCTATTACCTGCAGTCTGGATTCGGTTGACCAGCTACACCTGTAAGTGTAATGACAAGGTCTTGGGGGACAGCAGCACTACAAAGTAGAAGAAGCCCAGGTCTCTAAATCAGCATGAGGACAAGAATTGCCCAAACTGTGGCCAAATATCCTGGATCATTATGCATACCGTCCTAGATTGTTATGTGAAAAAGAAATACATTTTTTTCTTAAGTCTCAGAATTTGGGAAATCCACTTCTCACAGCAGCTTAGTCAACTCTAAGGATATAATAACTTCATGCAAGTTTTTTGCTCAACCAGTATTTGCTGCCAGAAGCAAACATAAATGCTCTTCAGAGAAACATAACATCTTGCAGCTTATATTATCTCTCGCTTTTCATACCACTGATATTTGGGGCAAGAGGACACTCTGTTTCACAGGCCTAACTTTCTCATTACAAGACATTTAGTATCCACTCTCCAAGTGTTACTTAATGCTATTAGGCCCCTACAGACATTTCCACCTGTTTTCTAGGTGATTGCAGTCTTGTGCCCAGCTCAGGACCCCATGTAGCTGGCTGTATTGATGCTTGTCCTTTCAGGACAGCTTTTGTTTTTCTGCTTTATTTGTTCATGATATTCACTTTGAATCAATAAAATTCTACCCAATAATTAATGAAAACTTTGCTTTAACTTTTGGCTTTCATTGAATTTTAAATTTTACATTAATACCTGGTATGATTCATGCTCTCTGTAACTCTCAATTTGTACAGAGAGTCGTAGAAAGGCTTCCTAAGGTTTATAATACAAAATATAGATATACACAAGACAGGATCACTTAAGTAGATTCTATACTTTTTCCTTCTAGGAAACACTTGGAATACCAGCCATCCAGAAAACTAAGGAAGGCTTTTTTCTCATGGTAAAGGTACTACTATGGTCTAAATGTTGGTGTCCTCGTAAAATTCAAGTGTTAGAACTTAATCCTAAATGTCATGGTATTAAGAGGCGGGGCCTAGCCAGGAGTGGTGACACAGGCTTATAATCCCAGTACTTGGGAGGCTAAGACAGGAGGATCACAGGTTCGCAGCCAGCCTCAGCTACTTAGTGAGGCCCTCCATGACTTAGTGAGACAGTGTTCCTAAATAAAGAATAAAAAAAGGTGGGGCTGGGGTGTAGCTCTGAGGTAGAATGTCCCTGGGGTCAATCCCCAGTTCTGGGGGGGGGGGGCAGAGGTGGGGCCTTCCCTCATGAATGGGACTGGTGCCCTCTACAGAAGAGGCTGAAGGAGCCACCTTGATCCTTCTGCCAGGTGAGGACACAGCAAGAAGGTGCCATCTTAAGGCAGAGAGCCAGCCCATGCCAGACACCAAACCTGCTGGTACCTTACCTTTGAATTTTCCAGCCCTGGGAGCTATGAAAAATAAATTTCTATTATTACAAATCACCTAGTCAAAGGCATTTGTTATGGCAACCTGCATGGACTAAGACAAGTACACTAGATAATTTGAATTAGTGTTCTGCATAAGAACTAGAAAATCTGGGGGGAAATCTACCTAGAGTCAACAGAGAGCCCACAATGTAACCCAGAACTACTGAAGCATGATCTAGGATGAGAAGGACATCCAGAGAGATAATCCTGGTATTTGGAGATAATTTTCCTTTAGAAGTATCTGCTACTTAAGAAATGTGGCTAAGGGGCTGAGAAATTACTGATAGCATCATTCACCAAAGAAAGAAAAACCATGAGTCTGGGGCCTGCTTGTGGTGAGGTTGCCATATAAAAACCCTAGACTTTAACTGGGGACTCTGAAGGTCTACATCGTAAGAATAGAAGGTACTGGAAACAGAAGGTCGTTCTGAGGGACTGAAGTGCTGCTTTAAAATGATCTCAATCCCTGAGACTAGATTAAAATCATTTCCTGCTACCACCCCCCTCCCCACACACAAATTCTCTCTGGAGGAAAACATCATCTTGAAGTTTAAGTCATCTTACAACTTTTCATACTCTATGTCTAGCACTCCATCAAAAATCATTGAACATATAAAGATAAGAAAACATGTCTGAACACCAGAAATATAAACATATCCACAAGGGATTGAGAAAATAAAATTATGAGATATAAAATTTATTGTTGTTGTTATTGTTAATATTTTGTGGTAGTACAGGGACATTTGACTTCTGAGCCATACTCTCAGCTCTATTTTAATTTTTATTTTGAAACAGGGTCTCACTAAGTTGCTGAGTATCTTGCTAAATTGCCAAAGCTGTTCTTGAATCTGGGATCCTCCTGTCTCAGCCTCCCAAGTACTGGGATTACTGGCATGTGTCACCATGCACATCAGACTTTATTTTTATTTTATTATTTGGTACTAGGGATTGAACACAGGAACATTCTACCTCTGAATTATACCCCAGTCCTATTTTATTTTTTATTTTGAAACAGGGTCTTACTAAGTTATGAGGGCTTCACTAAGTTGCTGAGGTTAACTTCGAACCTGCAATCCTACTGTTTCAGTCTCCCAAGTACTGGGGTTACAAGCATGCGACACCACGCCCGGCCAGACTTTAACAATTTTGAATAGATTTTACAAAAACATGGTCAAGTATTTCTACAGAAATGTGTAAAGTATAAAGAGAACCAAAATGAGCTTTATAACTTAAAAATACAATAATTTAAATTAATTTAATAGAATATTAGAGCTGAAAACAAATAATGAGTTGAGAAAAATGAATGGTAAAGTAGCCAGTCTGACACACAGAGAGGCGAAAGGATGCAAAGTCCAGAAAGGAGAATAAAAGATGTAGGGAACACAGAGTAAAGGTATAACATACTTAGAGTCTCTAAAAGAGAGTCATTTTAGAGTCTCTAAAAGAGAAATCAGCGGAAAAAGGAAAGGTTTTGAAAAGATACTGGCTAAGAATTTTCAGAAACTGAAGAGAGATATCAAGGCCTAGATATAAGGAGTCCTATAAATCTCAAGCAGAATAAATTTAGAAAGAGATCACCACCTAGTTATGTAATAATCAAATCGAGAGCTTTTAAGTTTCTTCTGTTTGCCCCTTTAAATGTGTTTCCACCCTTTTTACCATGCTCTCTGGAAGCAAAGTGAAGGAATGAATGGCTTCGGGCACATAGAGACAGTTACTTTTAAAGTAATGAGATACCCTTATTCTGAGACTAGAGAGAGTGTAAGAAATTAGATGCAAAGATAGTAATATACTTCATGATGAGGTCTTAATCTTGTTCAGGAAGTATGAAACAAGAATAAATGATGAAGTCAACAAAACTAAGATTTATGTATGTCAGCATCATTAATAGCATCCAAAGAATTTAAAGTTCATAGCTGTTATAAAAAGTTTTTAACTGTTTCATATGAATCTTGCATTTTTTATTTACAGCAATGTTTTACTCAGTCCTTCAAGCTAAAACCAAGAAATTGTAACTAGTATTTATCAAAAACACCTAAAATATATAGAGGAATAAAATACTTACTTGGCTGACATGCACTGGTGTTAAAATTAAGTCCAGAACTCCAGACCAGCCAGCAAATACACCAAGTGGTATCGCATATGCTAAAGCAATCATCAAGAATCTCAAATTGCTGTAGAAGTAAAAGAAACGTGTAACTTGTTAGTTCAAAGATGTTTAGACAGTAGCTTTTGTATTTGTTTTATTATTATTAAAGTTTGTATTAAAGATAAGTTTCAATAGACAATACAATTCAAATGGCTCAAGGGTGAAAAGTTATAAAATATGGGGGAAAACTCTCCTCTGTACTTCCATTTTCCTTTTCCCACAATTATCAGTGTTATAAAGCTCTTGGATAACTGCCCTCAAATGTATTATAAATATATAAACCAATGTAAATATATACATATATTTTCCCCCAACCTTTTTACACAAATGATAATATATTACAAACATTTGCTGAACCTTGCTCCCCTACCTCAGTGTTGGGGAACCTTATGCATGCTAGATAAATCTTCTATACCCCAGCTTCTGAACCTTGCTTTTAAAAATTAACAGGTCTCACATCTTTTCATAATTAATACATAAAGAGCTTCCTCATTCTTTCTTATAGTAGTATAGGTTCCACTATGTTGATGTATCATAAATTTATTAAACCATATATATATGCAATTTTATTCTTTTGTTCTTATAAAGTCATCTGTGCTAGTATACCTGTAGGATCAATTTCTAGATATGTAATTTCTAGGTAAGAGTTGGTGTTTTTTAACTTTGATACTGCTAACTGCCCTCTATAGAAATTATAACCTTACATACGTATCAAAATGGCTAAAATAGCCAGGTACAATGTGCATATCTGTGATTCCAGCACTTGGGAGGCTGAGACAGGACCTAGGTTCAAGGCCAGATTCAGCAAGTGATACTTCAGCAACTCAGCTAAAGGCCTGGGGGTATAGCTTGGAGGTAGAATGCCCCTGGATTTGATCTCTAGAGATCAAATACTACTATAAGAAAGAATGAGGAATACTACTATACTACTACTATACTACTATAAGAATGAGGAAGCTCTTTATGTATTAATTATGAAAGAGATGTAAGACCTGTTAATTTTTAAAAGCAAGGTTCAGAAGCTGGGGTATAGTGGCTAAAATAAACACTCTGTGATATTGCTCTATGTGTCTGTTTTTGTGCCAATACCATGCTATTTTTATTACTATGGCTAGGTAGTATTGTAGTATAATTTCAAGTCAGGTATTGTGATGCCTCCTGCATGAGTATTATTGCTGAGAATTGCTTTGGCTATACTGGGTCTTTTGTTTTTCCATATGACATTTAGGACTGAGTTTTCTAGATCTGTGAAGAAGGAAATTGGTATTTTGATAGGGATTGCAATGAGTCTACAGATCACTTTTGGTAGAATGTCCATTTTGATAGTATTTATTCTGCCTATCTAAGAGCATGGATGATCTTCCTATTTTCTAAGATCTTTTTAAATTTCTTTAGTGTTTTATAATTTTCATTGTAGAGGTCTTTTACTTCCTTGGTTATATTTATTCCTAGGTATTTTATTATTTTTGAGGTTACTGTGAATGGAACAGCATAGAAGATGCAGAAACAAATCCATACACTTACATCCAACTGATTTTCAACAAAGGTGCCAAAAGCACACATTAGAGAAAAGACAGCCTTTTTAAGCATGGTGTTGGGAAAACTGGTTATCCATTTGTAGAAAAATGGAATTAAATCCCTACCTCTCCTCCTGCATAAGAGTCAACTCAAAGTAGATCAAAGACCTGGAAATTAGACCAGGATCTATGAAATTACTAGAGGAGGGAATAGGTCCAACACTCCAACATATAAGTACAGGTAGATGCTTCCTCAATAAGACTCCCAAGGCACAAGAAATTAAAATGAGGATTAATAAGTCGGATTGCATTAAACTAAAAAGTTTCTATTCATCAGAGGAGTCCAATAAAGTCTAAAGAGAGAAACTACAGAATGGGAGAGGAGCTTTGCCAGCTATTCCTCTGATAGAGGAGTAATATCTAGAATATACAAAGTACTTAAAATGCTTCACACACACACACACACACACACACACACACACACACAAAGTCAATTAAAATGGGCAACTGAACTAAATAGACATTTCACAATAGAAGAAATACAAATGGCCAATAAATATATGAAAAAATATTCAGCATCATTAGTCATCAGGGAAATGCAAATCAAAATTGTGAGCCAGGCATGGTGGCACACACTTTTAATTTCAGTACTTGGGAGGCTGAGACAGGAGGATTCTGGCCAGCCTCAGCAACTCAGTGAGACCCTGTTCTAAAATAAAAAATAAAACAGGGCTGGGGGTGTAGCTCAGAGGTAGAATGCCCCTAGGTTCAATCCCCAATAACACATACACACACACACACACACACACACACACACACACACACACACACCCCAAAAAAACAAACAAAAAAAAACTACACTGAGATTCTATCTAACCCCAATAAGAATGGCAATCTTCAAGAAATCATACAATAATAAGTGCTGGTGAGGATGTGGGGAAATAGGAATTCTTCTACATTGTTGGTGGGATTGCAAATCAGTACAGCTACTTTGGAGATCAATGTAGAGATTCCTCAGAAAACTGGGATGGATCTGCCATATGATCTAGCTATACCTCTTCTAGGTATCTTTCCACAAGGACTGAAATCAGAATATTATATTGATATATGCATATCCATGTTTATAGTAGCATATTTCAAAATAGAAAAATTATGGAACCAATCTAGATGTCCATCAACAGATGGATGGATTACAGAATTATGGGATATATACACAATGGAATTCTACTCAGCAATAAAGAAGAACAAAATTCTGTCATTTGCAGAAAAATGGAAGGACCTGGAGAAGTTTATGCTAAGTGAGATTAGCCAGTCACAGAAAGTGAAGGGTCATATGTTTTCTCTCATATGCACAAGCTGGGGAGTAATCTGGATACCAGTGGAGCTAGGGAAGTGGTCTGGGTGGCTGGGGGTTGAGGGGTAAGAATTAACAAAGGAAGCACTTTCATTGACATCATCTGCATATGTGAGAATATCAAGGCCAAACTCACAGTATGAGGAATGGGGGGAAGGGGGAAAGGGGGGGAAGCCAGAGGAAAGCTCGCCAAGTGCTGTGTGCATGTATATCACCCTCACTGTGTGAACTACATTATGATGTGAGACTATAATGCACCAACAAAAGTATAAAAAAAACACCACAGTGATAACACTAAAGTCTGACAAAGATGCATACAAAATGAATGACTTGCATTGCTAATAGTAATGAAAAATGGTACAACCCCATAGAAAATCATTTGGCATTTTTTTTTCAGAACTGGGAATTGAGCCCAGGGGCATTCTACCTCTGAGCTACACCCCCAGCCCTATTTTTTATTCTTTATTTTGAAATAGGTTCTCACTAAGTTGTGGAAGGCCTCACTAAGTAGCTGAGGCTGGCCACAAACCTGCAATCCTCCTGTCTCAGCCTCAAGTACTGGAATTATAAGCGTGCACCACCATACCCGGCTCATTTGGCAATTAAAATAAAGCAAAACTATGCTACCACCATACAATCCAGCAATTACGCCAGAGAAGTAAAAGCTTATGTTCACACAAAAGCCTGTAGACAAATGTGTATAACAGCTTTATTTGTAATAGCAAGTGAATGTTTAAATAAACTGAACTACCATATAATACTAATCAGCAATACAAAGGAATGAACTAGTGATATATGCAACAATCTAGATGACTCTCCAGGGAATTATGTTGAGTAAAAAAGACAAAAATTTAAAGTATTATATAATAGCATTTATATAACCTTCTTAAAATGACAGCATTGTAGTAACAGAGAATAGCTTAGTGTTTGTTAGGAATTAAGGAGTAGAGTGGGAGAGGAGTGGCTGTGGCTATAAAAGGGGAACAGGAAGAACCCTTCTGGTGATGGGAATGTTTCGCATCTTGACTGTGTCAATGTCAATTCTGGTTGTGTTACTCCACCATAGCTTTGCAGGATGTCATTATTGGGGGAAACGGGGTAAAGAGTACATGTTATCCATTTTCTTATACTGCATATAAATTTACAATTATCTCAAAATATTTAATTTAAAAAATGTAATGAAAATTACATACCTTTGAAATAGTTTTAAAAGTATCTAGAAATAAAAATAAAAATAAAAAAAACCAGGAAGACCTTGATGTCTATGGGAAAAAAAAGCCACCTTTACCTAATTAAGGGTACAAAAAAAATCTAAGTAGATGCAGAGACAGTTCATGCTGTCAATTCAATCCCAATTAATCCATAAACTTAAGGTAATCATAAAACCTCAGCTTTCTTCTAGAAATTCAAGAAATATGCTCCAAAATTTATATGGAAGAATAAAAGTCCTTAGAAAGCTGAATCACCCTTAAAAAAAGATGGACAAAGCCCTTGTCCTATCAGATATTAAGACAAACTGCATGGCCGAGCAATAAAAACAGTGCAGTGGCTCAAGTACAAAAAGAACAATGAAGAATGAAGAGCTAAGACACAGAAATTCAATATACAACAAAGATGGTACTGCAAATCAAAGAACTAAGGATGTTTAATAAATGGTGATAGTTTATTTTATGGAGAGAAAAAAAAAGTTCCTACATCAGTAGTTAACATTATATATTAAGGTGGATTCTAGTGGGATGAAAACCTAAGTGTGAAAGATAAAACCAAAAAGTTAACGATTAGGGAATCCATGGACAAAATTACTAGGCAGATAATAGAATGGCAGTAGATATTTGAAATTTTAAAAATCAACAAAGAATTTATATGTAAATCATTAAGAAAAAGATGAAAATTACCATTAAGAAACAGGCAGAAGCTATAGACAAAAATTTACAGTAGATGAAACCTAAAAGGCTCATAATCACATAATAAGAGTCTGAAACATTAATAATCACAAAATACAAATGAAACAAAATATATATGTTATTCCTTTTAGACTGGCAAGAATTAGAAAGATGGATAATGCCAAGTTCAGTGAGCATTTTTGAAAGAAATCTGGCAATACTTGGCAAATTGAGCTTGGATTGTCCTATTACCTAGCAATGCTGTTGCAGGGTTTATTTCCTAAGGAAATTCTCAGGTCTATAGTAACATGTATGAGAGTGTCACTGCAGTGGTGTTTTGGGCAACAACGACTTCTAGGCAGTCTGGTTACACAATGGTAACAGAAAGATAAAATGTGATAGATTAACACTGCAGAGTACAAAGAACTAGGAGTACACAAATAAAGAGGGATGCATCGTGAAAGCAGTGTTAATATCACAAAATGAGAGCTATCCAGGTTTGTAAACCAAACATAAAACCTGAATCAGAACACAGCTCTGGTTAGCAATTTATAGGAAACACAAGGGACAAAGAAACATGTTTAACTATATAAGGAGACAACCAACGAAATCCTGACTTTAGGGATAAAAGGTCTGGCTCCTCAATAAATAAATCACAATGAAAAAAAAAAGAGAGAGAGAGAAATGGAGAGTAAACCTATAGATTTTAAGGCATTTGTACCAAATGCAATCTGTGGACCTAATCTGGATCCTGATTCAAACTAACTGTTAAAAAAAATTATGAAGCCATGTGTGGTGACACACGCTTGTAATCCCAGTACTTGGGAGGCTGAGACGGAGGATATGGGTTCACAGCCAGTCTCAGCTACTTAGTGAGGCTCTCTGCAACTAAGTAAAACCCTGTTTCAAAACAAAGAATAAAAAATAGGGCTGGGGGTATAGCTCAGAGGTAGAATGCCCCTGAGTTCGTTCAATCCCCAGTACTGTAAAAAAAAAAAAAAAAATTATGAGACAATAGGAAATTTAAAAACTGATTTGATATTAGCAAATTAGTATTCAAAAGTTTTTAGATAAGACAAAGGCACTATATGCTAAAAAGAGTCCTTAAAAACATTTTTTTCTCCCTATTGTATTGGTGTCTATTCTTGGAAATCTAAAAGGCAAAAATAACTATCTTTATTAAACATGACACCAATAAAAAAGGGAGAGAAATGTTAGGTTATACAAGTTAAAAGCACATTAAGAGAAGGAAATCATTTGAATAATAAATAAATAATTGTGGTGAAAATCTTGGAGTCTATCCATTGAATATATATATATATATATATTTCTCAGACAACAGAATTCGAAAATTTGAATTTAGAGAGATAGCTATTCTGGTTAATACAGGAAATAATCACTTCAGGAGTTCTTTGAATGACCAGGGAAAATTTTACTGTAAGTCAGACAAGGCAGGCCCACAGAACTCCCCTAGATAGCCCCACGTAGAGCAGGAAATGGTATAAAGTAAACAGACGAACATGGAAGAGACAAAGGAATGTTAGGCACTGGTGAAAAGGGCTTTGATAGAAAAGAATGATGTAATTTGTGGTTCAAACACAGAATGAAGGTCTAAGTTCTCCAGTAATTATAAGTCAACATAGGTTGTGGTCAGAGCAATAATTCAAAGTTACTGTTCTTCCCTTGTTGGAACAGTTTTATACAAAATTCCTTAGCTTAAAATCCTTTCATGACTCCTATTCCCCAAAGAGTAATCCAAAATTATTAGTGTAGTATGATCTGACCCCAATCTACTTCTCCATCTCTGTCTAGTGATGGCTAACTTCTGCTGTGGCTTTGCATGGAGAAACCCTGAGTTAAACCCACCTTGCAAATGTGTACCACTGACCATTATTCAATTTAACTATTATTTTTCCTTATCTATTATGTGGAAAGCAATGTACAAGGTGATGTAGAGAAGCGGTTTTTAAGATATCTTACTGTGCTCCAAAGAAATTTGTTTTGTGACCTACCCATATGCATATATACATATATGGGTAGGTCACAAAGTAAAAACATTTATATTTATACTGAAACAAGAATTTCACAAAAAATGTACCTTTAGTACCTGTGATATTATTTTCTTAGCTTAATTTTGGGGGGGGGGTCTTTTTTTGTCTTTTTGGACTGGGGCTATTTTCTATTTTATTCCACCCTACTTTGTTTTTTTAAAAAATGGCGGTCAACTCATTAATTAGCTAGCTGTCAATCAAAGATTGAAAAACAATGTAATACAGCACATGAAATGGGACTAGTGCAACTGAGGGACTAAGTTGTTAATTTTATCGCATCTTAACTAATTTAAATCCAAGTTTAAAAACATGCAATAAAAACATTCCACTAAAAAAACTGTATTTTTTAGAAATATTATTATTATTATTGTTATAATGCTGGAGATGGAATCCAGGGCCATGTGGATGCTAGGAAATGCTCTACCACTAAGTTTATATCCCCAGCCCCTCAAATATTTGTTTTTTGGTAGAGCTACATTTCACTTTATCACCTGCAATGTATAAGACATTATTACAGTGTGCATGTTGGGATATGTGTTTTCTAGTGTTATTACTGATTTTTCTGGTGTCAATGAACTGATTTGGCTCTAATTATTTTTTCTACACATAGATATAAATTTTAATTGGCACATTAGAATATTTCATGTAGAAGGAAAATAGTCTAGAATGGATAAAGCAAGTTGCAAATTTCACAATCAATGGCAATTGTAATTTGCTGCAGCAGAGCAAAATGAAATGTCTCCTGTGAAAAAATGTTTTGAAGTTAAGTGGAGAGTATTAAGAGATATTTTTAGCAAATAGATAATGAATTTTATAGTTTCTTCTCAACAATCAAAAGAGTATCAAAAATTAGTTTCCAGAAATCAGAATTAAATGTATAACAAACATTCTAGAACAACTTTTAACACACACACACACACACACACACACACACACACACACATTCTCATGTTTAACATGGAGCAATGGTTAAAAAAAAAAAAGAAATTATGTTAGCTATAGAAATTGTTAAAAATTATAAGAAACTGTTAAAAATTCTATGACAGATCCAATTAACCTCAAACAACTATAGAAAATTAAGAACTTTCCTATAATATCAAAGGTCTGTTAATTCAAAATTTCAAAATGGAATTACTTATTTTTAATTTATTGCAATATGGGAAACATTTCTCAATGAATACTTTTCAGTTATAAATTTAACAAAATCTAAATATGTATGAACTATTTCCAGTGAAAATTTAGTGTCAAAACAAAATATCCTATAATAGTAAAAATTCACCTTAGATATTAAAGATTTTTATACAAATATAAGAATGCAAAATATCTCATTAATAACTTTTAATACTGATTACATGCTAAGATAAAGTTTTAGGTATACTGGGTTGAATAAAGTATGCTACTAAAATTAATTTTACTAGTTTCTCTTTAGCCTTTTTTAATGAGGCTTAGAAAACGTAAGATTAAACATGTGACTAGAATTAAATTCCTATTGAATAATAATAATAATAATAATAATAATAATAATAATATTAAAAGACAGTTCTTTACCACAAGGAATTTACCACCAGGAGGGAGAAGAAGACAATAAGAGAAATAATCAACTAAACAGAGTTGCTGATGAAGTAATAAAAATTCATGACAATTATCTAAGGAAAAACCCAAAAGATAAATTCAAGTGGCCCAACTGCAAATCATAATCAATAGTGATGTTCTATAACTCCAAATAATTGAATTTAGTGCTGAGACATTTGAGTCTTCAAAGGCAGAATTTAATCTAACTCTAAACCAATAAAATCAATAAAAGTTCCTCAAAGTACGATCCTATTGGTGGTACATGAGATAATTTCAGGTGATAAGGGAATAATATTATTTTTTATTCACTTTGTATTGATTAGTACCTGTTTTTTTCTAATGTGCATTAACAAATACATAATGAATAAAATAATCTGCATAGTAGGAAAATATAATAAACACATAAACCTATTATTCACAGACACTACTGTGTGATACAAGTTTCTTTATAAAAGAAAATCATTTAAGGAAAATAAAAATTTGATTTTACAATATTAAGTAAATAACAGTATAGGTGGTATATGGATAAGACACAAATTATAGAGGCTTTTGTTTTGGGTGATTTTTCAAGATAGATTTCTGATAGGAGATCAAAAGATTTAATTAGTATTTTATCAATTATTTACAAGTTGATGAATGGTTGCTAAAAAAAATCAGTAACTAAAATTATCTTTAAAAAATATGGAATTATTCTTAACCACCCAATGACCCTAAGTACCTTTACCTTAATAATCTACAAAAGCTGCGCCGGTAACTTAGTCGCTGGCTGGCTGCGGCAACGCTGGGAGGAAGGGGAGGCCGGGGTGGGAAATAAGCAAGTGTTGCAGAGAATATTAAGCAGACAAATCCAAATTCTGAAAGAGAAAAAAAAGTAGTAAAGTATTACCCAGTGATACAATAAGTTAAGTACTCAAATTTTTATTTATTTAGCAAAATATTTACTGAAGCCCTAGATATATAAAGATAAGCAAAAACATAGTACCTAGCCAAGATAGCTCAGTTAGACATAAAGATGGATACATACAAATAGAACTTTCAGCAGGACATGGGTAAAAAGTCATGCTATAAATAAAGCAGGATGGTGGTATGATGTACACTACACAGGCAAAAAGACCGAAGGGTAAACAATACCTCATACCCTATAGAGAACAATACCTTACTGTAAAAGAGATTTGGAAATAGGTCTAGGATGTATAATAAGTATGGTTGTATAATAAGTATGGTACTCAGAAAGAAAGAATATGAGAGAAAATTGGTAAGAATAGGATAGGTTTGTTTGATCAGGATAGGATTTCTGACTATATGTGGAACATGTCCAATTTACAGACACAGTATATAGGAAAGCTGAGCAAGACAACAAAGCATCCAAAAATAACCAAGAGATCACAAAATCTAAACACAAGACAAACTAATACAGAATATTAAGCAATCAGAAGTAAAATGAACAGCTGAACCATCTTAGTTTGGCCTCATTACAGAAGAGAAAGTTCCTAGGAGTCTCCATTGTTCCCTCCACAGTTCTGTTACTTGGAAGTCCCAGCTTTTGTTAACTATGCCCAATTTAGTAGAAAAACACAACACTAATAGAAAAGTCAGGAAACTTGGGATTACACTCACCTATGCCATTAACTGACTGACTGGTAATGTGGGTAATCCCTTACTCTTTCTGGGTCCAAAAGGGATTGGATTTAGTGATTTCTAGAGTTCCTTTATGATGGATAATTCTAATTCTAGGGCTATATATTCTTAACAAAAGGGGCAGTATCCCCATGAGACACATAGTTTTATTTAATTCAATTGAAAATTTATAGATTTCTAATTCTGAAAGATAGATTAGCAAAGAAAATATTGTATTCTTGATCTCTTTATTCTTTGTCAATCTGTGTAGCTTTATAATAAATTTTGAAGTTGAAGAGTATGAGTTCTCTAACATTGTTCTTTTTCAATATTGTTTTGGCTATTCTGGTCCCTTGCATTTCCATACAAACTTTAGAATTAGCTTGTCACTTTTTATAAACAAAGACAGTTGAGATTTTAATAAGGTTGCACTGAGTTTTTAAATAAATTTGGGGACATTTTTACAATATTAAACTTTCCAACCCATAAACATGGGATATATTTCCTTTTTTTAGGTCTTTAATTTCTTTCAACAGTGTTTTATAGTCTTCAGAATACAAATTTTATATTTTGTTTATTAAAATCACTTCTAAATATTTTATATTTTGATGTCATTATAAGTTTCCTAATTTCATATTTGATCATTGCTAATGTACAGAAATACAATTTTTACATATTAATCTAATATTATAAAACCTTGTTAAAATAATCTTTTAAATCTAACAGTTGCTAATAGGTTCCAGATAATTTTCTATATTTCCAATCTGGATACCTTTTATTTCTTTTTTCTTGCACAGTGATGCTGGCTAGAATTTCTAGCATAATGTCAAATAGAGGT